>ML841326.1:27194-46312 GCA_009831015.1 Picea engelmannii | reverse complement strand
TGAAGATCTTAAAAAATTACGGGCTAACATTTCTATTTATGAGTTGTTGAAATTTCCATTTTTGTTACAAAAGATGTTGCAAAATATTTTAGACAATGGCAAGAATGGTAATTCAAATGGTAATAAGGTTGTGCAAAGCAAATCTCTGCAGAAGACTTCCACTAAAAACAACCCTGATCCTCAAGATAAAGGAAGCCTTCCTGTAACCCCTGTAAGTAGTGTAAATAATGATGTAAATAATGTGAATAATGTAGAAAAAGTAGCATTAGAAACCATGAGTAAGAAACCACAAGCTACAACTCTAAGTACTCACAAGAATGTACCTCCTTTTCTTTTAACTTTCGAAATCTTCAACAGAAATGTACATAATTGTATGGTTGACTCAGGAGCATCGTCAAATGTGATGCCTTGGTCAGTCTGCCAAAAGATTAATGCCGAAGTAGAGCCATCTTCTTTGAAAATCATACAACTTGATCGAACGGATGTTAAATTCATAGGTGAACTGAAAAATGTATTAATCAGATTATCGTCTAACCCAAAGGTTCATCAGGTTATTGATATAATTGTGGTAGATATTCTAGAAGTGTATGGTATGTTTTTGAGCAGGGACTGGTCGGAGCAGCTACATGGTTACTTCGCAACGGACTGGTCTCACTTATGGCTTCCAGAAAATGACAAGCCCAACAAGATCAGGGTGAATCGTGAGCATTACCTCAAGTTCACGGTGACAGACTTGAATGATCCCAATGAACCATACACTCCTCCGGAGGATTCACCTGAAGTCCAAGGGATGGACACCTTCTTCGGAAATTTCATGGCTGAAGCTTCACCTATCAACAATTCGCAACAACAATCCGAGATCATAGCATGTACGCAACCAACAACTTCTATCCGACAGTCCTGTGAGCCCGATGAAAATCAAATTTGGTCTTTATACTTCGATGGTTCCAAGTCTAAAGAAGGAGCTGGTGCAGGATGCATCATTATCGATCCGGCAGGTAACAAAACATTATTGGCTTGTAGATTAGAATTTTAATGTACTAACAATATTGCAGAATATGAGGCTTTGCTGCAAGGTCTCAGAAAATCCTTAGACATGCACATTCAAAATCTAATTGTATTCGGCGACTCTGAGATAGTGGTCAGGCAGGTGAGAGATTCTATACACTGTCTTTCCTCGCATCTCAAATGTTACTAGTCTGAGGTATGGAGTTTAATGAACAAATTTTCTGCTTTTAATATAAATTCCGTTCCTAGATTAAATAATGCTGAAGTAGATCTACTAGCTAATGTGGCCTCTAAACTTCTTCCTGCAGAAGGCTTATCTCCAAACGCATTCTCCGTAGAGCTATTGTTTTGACCATCTGTTCCTGAAAATATCACAAAATGGAGAGTATTTGACGATGATCAGCAGATCATTAACTTTCTGCACATGGAAGAAACCTTTCAAGGTGTTGTGATAGATGAACAAACACACGACGACAATTTGCATGACTTTACGGTAATACCTAATCCAAAATCTCCTGAAGCTCTATCGGACAGGGTAAATTCCATACCCAAATCTGTTGTTAGACTAGAAAAGTTTTATGATTTTGAAGATAAATTTAAAAAGACGGTCAATTCCAAAACCAACAGTTCCTCATTTTCTTATGAAAAAATCAATTTAGGAACTAGTGAAAATCCTCAGTGTATCAACTTAGGCTTGGGATGTTCTAGACAAGAAAAAGATGCTTTTGTTAAATTATTTAAAGAATTCAAGGATGTCTTTGCTTGGACTTACGATGATCTTAAAACGTTTGATCCTAACATTATACAGCATGTCATCCCGATGAAACCCCAAACCTTACCCTTCCAACAGAAACTGAGGAAAATGCATCCTAAACTAGAACCGACCGTACAAAAAGAATTGAATAAACTCCTAGGTGCTAAAATAATTTTTCCTGTTAGACACACTCAATGGGTATCCAACCTTGTCCCGGTGCGGAAGAAGAACGGGGAAATTCGACTTTGTGTCGATTTCCGAAACCTCAACAAAGCGTCTAATAAAGATAATTATCTTGTCCCTCCCATGGAACAGATTCTTCAACAAGTATCTGGTTCCTAGAGGCTGTCCTTACTAGATAGTTTCTCTAGATACAACCAAGTCTTGATGTCTCCGTCAGACCAATTAAAAACTACTTTCCGTACCCCGTGGGGCACTTATGCTTATCGAAAAATGCCTTTTGGATTGATTAATACCGGTGCTACCTTTCATAGAGCAATGGACATTGATTTTAGAGGCCTAATCAATCATTCCGTAGTAGTCTACTTAGATGATGTGACCGTTTATTCTAAAAACAAAGACGATCATCTAGCTCACTTACGAGCCGTTCTGCTACGATGTCGCAAATACAACATCTCCTTGAACCCCAAGAAGTCCATCTTTGCAGTTGAACAGGGTAAATTACTAGGATTCATTGTGTCTAGTGATGGAATGATTATTGACCCCGAGAGGACCCAAGTCATCACTAAACTTCCCCCACCTACCTCCAAAAAATCCATGCAGTCTTTCCTAGGCCAGATTAATTTCATGAGAAGATTTGTCCCCAGTTTCTCTGAAATGGTCAGGCCTCTCCAAAACCTGATCAAGAAAGACACCCAATATCACTGGGGACCCACAGAAAACCAAGCTTTCAACGCTATAAAGAAGGCCATAATAGACGCTCCATCTCTCATGAGCCCTGATTTCTCTCAAGACTTTACACTCTATACTTTTGCCTCTGATCGTTCCTATGCCGCAGTCCTAACTCAGAAGAATTCTGAGAACAATGAAGTACCCATCGCCTTTATAAGATCTTCTTTCAAAGGCGCTGAATTTAACTACCCAACACTTGATTGACAAGCCTACATTGTCTTCAAGGAAGTTAAGCATTTTCGGTCTTATCTTTTGAAGTCAAGGATGAAGGTCATTGTCCCCTACCCTGCCGTAAGGAATTTGTTAGTACAAAAGGAATTAGGAGAGAAAAGATCCAACTGGGTCACCTCCTTGCAGGAGTATGACTTGGAAATCACCCCAGCTCAGATCGTGAGAGGCCAAGGGTTGTGTAAATTGGTAGTTGATTCAGAAAACGAATAGCAAGAAGATAGTGAGTCGTCAAACCTAGAACAATGCGATCAAAATTTGATTTGTTGCACACAAAACCTCGTAAGTCCTTGGTACGATGATATTAGACATTGTCTTCAATATGGATCAGCACCCCGTCACCTTGACCCAGCCAAAAGAAGAGCGTTGAGACTAAATTCCACCTCCTTTCATTTAGTTAACGGTATACTGTTTCGTCAGAATTTTGATGGCATACTGATGCGTTGTCTTGAAAAGGACGAAGCAGAGAAAGTCTTGCTTGAGTTGCATGCAGGAGAAGTTGGTGGTCACTTCGGTGGCGATACCACTGCTCATAAGGTTTTAAGAGTTGGTTACTACTGGCCAACACTTTTTATGGACACCCATGCCTTGTGTCGTAAGTGTATCATTTGTCAGAAAGCATCAGGGCGATTGCAAAAGCTAGCCTTCCCCTTGCAACCCGTTTCAGTCGATTCTCCTTTCCAGCAATGGGGCCTTGATATCATTGGTCCTATTAACCCTCCATCCTCACAACAACACAAATATATTGTGACAACCACTGATTACTTTACTCGATGGTCTGAAGCCGCCGCACTAAGAACTGTTAACACAAGTCAAGTGATCGTTTTTCTAAATTCGAATATCATCACCCGTTTTGGTATCCCTGATTGCCTAGTCTTTGATAACGCTTCATACTTTTCTTCTCTTGAGATGAGTGAGTTCACCTTAGAGAAGGGAATAAAGATGAAGTATTCTGCTAGTTATTACCCCCAGGGCAATGGCTTAGTAGAATCAACAAACAAGAACTTGATCAAGATTATCAAGAGAACCGTGGCTGAAAATCACAAGAACTGGCATAATGCACTGCTTAATGCACTGTGGGCTGATAGGGTTACACCCAAGGCCGCTATAGGTAATTCCCCCTTTTTTCTCGTTTATGGCAGAGAAGCCATTCTGCCACCTCATATTCTTCTTCTTTCGCTTCAATTGTCACAAAAAATTCAAGAAGAAGATTGTCCCCCTTTAGAAAGCCGTATTAATGCTTTGATGAAGTTAGAAGAAATAAGAACCCAAGCTAAGCACAAATTAGATAAACATCAACAACTGATTAAAAGCTGGTTCGATTCTAGTTCTGCTTCTGATAGGAATTTTGAAATAGGCGATCTCGTCTTAAAGTGGGACAAACCACACGAAGGAAAGGCTGAACACACCAAGTTTCAAAATTTGTGGCTTGGGCCATTTTTGATTGCTGAAAAGTTGGGTCCTAGTTCCTTTCGTTTGCATAATCTTGAAGGGCAGCTTGACACCTACCCGGTGAATGGCCAAGCCCTGAAAAGATACTTTGCTTGATTTCTACCTTGTATATTATGTAAATATTTCCTTTTGTTTTTGCTTTTATTTTTTATTTTTGGTTTTGATTTGATTAATCAGTTTTTTATATTTTTTTGAAACATATGCATGTGCACTGAGCCATTCAGACAAAGACCATAAGAAAATCTCTTCGCTGAAATAACTTCTGAAGATTGTAGGAACATCAGTGACATATTTCTAAAAATGATATTTATGTTGGAAAATTTTGTTGTTTGAAAGAAGTTACTGATTTCAATCTCTGAGTGAAGTGTGTCATGATCATCTTTATATTTTTATGCTTTCCATTTTCCGTAAAGGAATGAATAAAAAAGGATGTCTCCCTGTCATAGTAATTTGTTTTAGAAATAAAACATTTCTGGGGCTGAATAAAGGACAATATCAAGAAATTCTGATGAGGTCTAAAAAAATATGATAAAATATCAAGATTTTTCAGCGTCACCCCGCTCAGCTATCCATAAAAGAAAAACAAAATAAAAATATTAATAAGAGCTGTGGGAAGTGTTTGTAAACCCGTCGGGATACTGAACAGGTCCGCTGGCAGCGGGTAAATGCAAGCATGGTGCCAAGACAACTTCATCGGGGTACTGAACTGGCCCGCTGGCAGCGAAGCAATGTCGGGTACGTGAACATTTGTAAAAAATTATAAGAAACCTCTTTGAAAAGTCCTTTACTCTGATTTAGAACTTCTTGACAGGATACAGACGTTCGAGTGGGTTAAATGGCAACCCTGTCGAGGCTATGGACGCCTGCTGGCAGCAGTGGACATGCCAACAGTATTGAAGATTCTATCATAAAAATCATGACTTACTGATCTTAAGACTGTTATTAGTTTGCATTTTTTAAAACATCGCTGGAAAAAATGGTAGATGATGATGTTTGTACGATTTTCTGGTTGTTGTTTTTGAGTTGAATTTTTCTTTGTCGTCTTAATCTGAATTTGTTTCTTTCGACAGAGATAACTTCTTCTCCCAGTGTGTCGCCATTGTTGGCAACCAATTCAATTTTTTCAATTGCCTTAAAAGCTACCTACACCTATGTCTCTTGAATTTCAAATTTATGTCGCATTTCGCAAAAAGACGACACCTTCATTTCAAGCGACATTTGCAAATTCGTTTGAATTTAGTTTTCACGACTGAAAGGGTGAAAACTCATCCATCATTATTTGGACTGTTATGATCTTCTCATTGATATTCTGATCGGTACTTACCTTTGGTTTATTTTCGAACTATGTCCATTTGCACAACTTGATTTTTATTTAATTGATAAGGCATTGAGTTTGTTGATTGATGAATTATACTTGATTATATAGGGGTCATGGTGGATTAAATTTTTTTATGATATGATCCTTATTATTATGAGCTCTCGACTTATAGATTTTATAAAATCTCTTGTTGCAATATTTTATAAACTTTGATTATACAAAAGCGCATGGGTCACATATGAGTTTGATTTCATATTGAATAGTTTTCAATGTTTGATTATACACTTGGCGCGTTGGTGAAACTTTTGGATTTCATGTTGGTTTGAATTATACACATGGCGCATTAATATAATTTATGGTTTTAATGGCACGTTGATATGGTTATTCACCGCTCAAATTTTCGGGTTGGCCGATTAATGTGTTTTAAATGTTATTATTATAGATTGAACAGCACTGTACTGTGCCATTAATGTTTGCATGGCGGTGAACTAACCCACCACCTCCGCACGCGCATATTGATTTGCATCCCCTTTGAGCGCTTGCATCTATTAAGCCCTATCGATTTTTTCTCCTGCATATTGTATTGTTCAAACCAAACCCTACCATGCACCCGCACCATGGCTCCGGTCGTAAGGGATGAGCCCAATGGTAGCCAGGCACTGTTAATGTTTGATGGTGCTTACAGCGACTTGGAGGAATTCGGATGGCTCCCGCTCATACGAAAGTTTGATGGCTTTAACCTTGGTGTGGCTTGGCAATTTGCGTTAACCTTCGATGGCTGCCGAGCTAAGGTTGGGGATGTCCAGTTAGAAATTGATGAGCAATTTCTTAGTTTGGCTACCGGTCTGCCTGCTACTAGTCAGAAGTGGTCAAAAAATTGCAAAGTGGAAGATGTCTCGTGGACATTACTCTTCCATTCACGAAAGGTGAGTTCTTGTGACAAGGGTTTGCCTGCAAATATGTTGAAGCAATGCTGGCACGACTTGCTTATGGTAATCAAGAAGTTCATTACCTGCGAGGGCCGGTATGGTTTCGTTTTCTTGTACCACCTTCGTCTACTTATGGTTTTCATGGGTTATGAACTTAATATGCCTCACTACTTGCATAGGAGTTTGTTTAAAATGTCTAAAAGGTTCAAACGGAACCAGTCCAATAACAATCTTTTCCATTTCGGGTTAATTAAAATGCTTATGGTTTATGAGTTGGGGTTACACCGAGATTGTTGGGAAGATTTTCTTAAACGTAATAATTTTCGTGACTCAAGTCCACCACCGGTTGATAAGACTGTGGTGAGCGAGAGTAAGTCGATACCCCATGTGCCTTACAATGCTCTACTTCCTACACCCCTACCCGATTCACCTATCGACCTACCCGGTTCTGTTACCAGTCATGTCGAAAATACTAAACCCGTGGCTAAAAAGCCTAAGACCAAACCTACTGCCAATTCTAAAGGCAAGAAGAATGCCCAGTTAATCTCTCGCATGGCAAGAAATAAACCAAAGGCACCTGTTAATCCTGACCCTACCATGGTTAGTGAAGATTCTGACTCAGAGATTGAACGTTACCTGGCAAGTGAATATCCCTATTCCGAAGGTTTGTGTGACAAACCCTCATACGATTTTGTGAACAATCTACCACCGTGTTTACAAAATGATCCTAATTATCCAGGCATCAAAATGCCTTGTGAAACCCCTGGTGACTCGTCTAAACCCCCTCCTACTCCAACTAAAACAACTGCTCCACCATGTGAACAATGTGGCTCGTGGTTGGAAAGGTATTACCTCGATGTGCCAATGCTGTAGTCCAGAATTCATGCTCTGGAAGATCAAGTGGCAAGGCTTACCAACCAGAAGGCAAAGATGCCATCCACTGATAAGAAGCAGCGAACAACAAGATCGATTTTGTTTAAGAATGTGGAGTCTGCTACAGCGGTTGTGAACTCAAAGCTGGCATAGTCCAAACAGTCGCACTGGTATGATTATCACCCATTTATATGATGAACTCACAACTCTGTGTATAGCCTCGAGTTGAAATTGGTTAATAAGCATGCATTGTTGTATATAAGTTTGTTTTGATTAATCGATTTTTGGATTGGTTTTGATTAGATTTAGTTCTGATCTGATTGATCATGATTGGATTTGATTGTTTTTGGATACTCTGTTATTTATTGAAGATTGTTCATATCTTTTCTAAACACAGGTTATCCCAATTTTGGAACACAATCAATATCTCATTTCGAATTGGTTATATC
The DNA here is from genome assembly GCA_009831015.1 of Picea engelmannii. Lineage (NCBI taxonomy): Eukaryota > Viridiplantae > Streptophyta > Pinopsida > Pinales > Pinaceae > Picea > Picea engelmannii. The sequence continues at coordinate 38,389 of ML841326.1, read as the reverse complement.
CTGTGCGATATGGTTGGCAAATTGGTTAGCTGTTGTGATTGTATATTCTATGTTCAGACCAATTCGTATATCATTTTGTTATTACATAACCAAATTGCGAATAGATATGAATAGTGGCCGTTATACCTAACCAAATCAATTTGGACTATTTTTGTTATCAGATTGTAACAAATATATCGTTTGATTTCGATTTGAGGAATGGAATTGATTATATTCAGTCTTACGATTTGTGTCTATAATTAAACTCAGCCATATTCGTTTTAATTATTTACCCAGTTTATATTATGAATTCTGTTGATTATATCAAGACCCTGTCTGTTGACTGTGTGGTGATCAATAACAAAATTCATTTGGTCGTTACTCATTGAGTATGATTCCATTGGAAACATTTTACCTATCTTTGCATTTGATTGAACGATATCAATTTATTGCTATGACTATAATGAGTCAACAATGGTTACGATCATTATTTTTATCATGTTTGTTCACCATGCGATACTCAGCGATCGAATTCTATAGCAAAGTTTAGTGGACGCTGTTATGCATGTTTCATTTTGATTATAATCGCAACAGCCTTTCCATTTTGGCTTTTGAGTAAAACAATATGAATTTTACACAGCTGTAACCGATCGATTATGATTAAGTTCAATTATAACTATATTGGTTTTGATTTCATCATATCTTATACGATACGATTTGCTTGTAATTGCAATTGGATATGAAACAGTGTGGTTATTGTTTGACCATATTTTATGGCAATTAAAAAGCAGAGCATTCTTATGCTGTTTTGATTGCACCTTTTTTGATTTGATTTGATTTGAATTTGTTTGAACTATTAATAATTCGATTTTAATGTTTATTAAAAGAAAATTAAAGTGGATTGTTTTAAAAAAAGATTTCATTTGATTTCTATCTGGTCCTGTATGTTATTCTAGACTAGCTACAGAATCAGATGATTCTGTAGCTAAGTCTGTAGGGTCAATTTTTTATTATTTTGTTACTGAAATACCTCTCTAATTTGATAATTGTGTTCTATTGCAGGTAAATTCGAAATTGCAGTTGAGTTTCTGGGCAGTTAGGGGATATTTCAAAGATTTCACTTGCATTTTAGTTGCTTAATTTAGTTGATTTTGGGATTTTTCCCAGATTATGTAAAACATTTGATATTATCCACAAGGAGGTTTTACCTTGTGGAGAGACCTATATATACTTATGATTTTTTTAATAATGTTCATCCTCATTCGTGGGAGAACAAGAATATGGAATTATAATACAGACTGAAGCAGAATTTGGTGTTTTGACACAACTTTAGCTTATCAATATATCAACGTTTTGTTTTTTGTTGTGTATATCTGTTTGTATATGGTTTATGACTACTTTAGATATCTTGATCATGTGCAAATGATATAATTTTAATTACAGTAATCCATATCTGGTTTCTTTCAATTGTATAAAAGATATAACAATTGTCTAATTTAGTTTGTGAATGACAGGTTTATCTTCTTCATGAATTGAGTTGTTAAATATAATTTTTTGCATAACAGGTTTCCCTTATTGCAGAGATTTATAATCATAAGATTGTTATGATATTTTATGTCTTGTTTGTCCTGTAAATAACTCGAAGAGCAGCACAGCTGATCGTTTACGAAAATCTTTGGGATTAACCGGTGCGAGTTTACTCCCTCCGACCAGCTTCGAAACCATCTTACGCAGGATAAACTAAGAGCGCTTACAGGTTAGCTAGTCTGTTGTTTGTTGTTTTTAGTAGTTATTTTAGATATTAGTTTAAGTTAGAATTAGTATATTAGATCGTTTAATTTCAAGTAGTTTAATTTCTTATTCATAAAATATAAAAATAAAAAAGATCTCTGGTTGTCTTAGGACAGAAAACATATGAGTTTTACAGGTTTTATGTAAATCTGCCAAGTGTGTATATTGTATATTTGTGAATAAGCTGTATTATAATTGATAATTAGACGGTTAATTAGTAGAGTTAGTGTAATAGTAATTAGTAGAATTAGTTAGTGTAATTAGTATTGAGTTAGTTAGTAGTTTGTTTTAATTAGATTAGTATGTTAGATTAGTTTTAGTTAGTTTTAATTTGTTTTCTTAGTTGTAATTAGTTTAGTTTCTTTTAGTTTCTTTTATTTAGTTTTAGTTAGTTTTAATTCGTTTTATTTGTTATAGACAGACTAGTTAGTTTAGGTTAGTTTTCTCTTTGGTTTTCTTAGGAAGCCTTAGAGCGGACAACAGAGCCATTAAACTCATCAGGGTGGTTCATTCCAAACGGCTTGGGTTATTTAGACAACCCTGGACCGGTTCCACTCTCTCAATTGACGGACGGACAATTTCGCCCGTCAACAAGAAGCTAGCAGTTTAACTTCAACATGAAGTCCAGAGTCCGAAGCCAAATGCCCCCCAAGCTTCGTTTCATCCAACTGCAAAGGAGAATGAAATGAAGCTTCAAATACTAGATGAAGGACTTGAATCAAACAAAGAGGGGGAAAACTATTTCATTTTTTAACGAGGTTGCCACAGAGATGAAAAAACTATCCTCGTAAGTGGTTTCATTTTTTAATGAGCTTGAAATTAGAAAACTATGCTCAAAGACCTATGTTTCATTTTTTAACGAGGTTGCCTCAGAGATGAAAAAAATATCCTCGGAGTCTCTCTTCTTGATCATGGATTCCAAGTGGACAATGCTCTGGAATGACACCATGTTAAGGGACAAAACTCGATCATGGCTTCCAAGAGGTCTTCACTAGAAGGAAGAAACACACTCTGGAAGGACACCATGTCGAGGGTCATGACAGGAGTAAAGAGATGATGCTCTAACAACCCTATCGAAGAGATCACCATGTCAACTACTAGATCTAAGTCATCAGAAGTTGAAACCATGGGTGACAACGCCACATAATTGACTTGTGGCGGGGGTGATACCGTTTTCATATAAGAACCATTTAGGGAGGCAATCCAGTCGGGGTCAATGAATGAAAGATGATCAATAGTCACAACCCGCCCATCGTGAGGGAAAGATATCACATGAAAAAGAGTAGACACAATAGCTTTCATGGCATAGACATAATCTCACCCAAGGAGTAAAGAAAAATCCAAGGGGTCTTGGACTACCATGACATCAATAAAGACAGTTTTCCCTCCCAAAATTACAGGAAACTGTGGAAGGGTCCCTAAAGGTTGACTAGTTCTTCTATTAAAAGATAACAGATTCTGCGTAACCGACACAAGTGGAGGATAACCCAAAGCTTGCCAAGCAAAAGAGGACATAATACTAACGAATGCACCTTCATATATCAGTGTCTGAGGAACGTCTCGACCACAAACCTATACTGTAATCTGGAAAGGAATGTGAGAGGGAAGACGAGGTCTAGTTAGCACACCCCAATCAAAATGGATGGCCTTATAACTTGGAGGGGGTTCCACGAGAGAAGGAGGAATATCCCCTGGCATGGTAGATTCTGTATCAACGAGAAAAACATGGGCAATATCAGGTTTACTTTCGAGTGGGAGAGTAGGATCGACCGATGGAGAGTTCAGATTGACCACTTAAGTTTCATTCTCCAAGGGGAGAATGGGGTCGATAGGTGGAAATAGATCGACTGCTTGGGTTTCACTTTCTAACAGGAGGGTGGGATCGACTGATGATGGGATCAGATCAACCACTTTGTTAACACTCTCTAAAGGGAGAGTGGGATTGACTGATGATGGGATCGGATCAACCACTTTTTCAACTGGTTCAATTAAGGACGTGACCAGATTAACCACTTGATCAACCAGACTGACCGACGGTGGAACCGGATTGATCATTCCATCAACTACAGGTGGGTTAAGAGAAATCTTACGATAAGCAGCTGGAAGTTGAGGCTGTGAAACAATCATGTCTTCTAGTAATTTCGAGGTTTCGTCCATACGAGGGAAAAGGTGAGTGAGATGACTCCCTTTGCATAACATGCACGAGAACTTGACTCTACTTTTCTTCTTCCCAACGATATCTTAACTCGTCGACGGGAAGTCATCATCATGTTGTTCAGAGGCTGACGACATGGATTCACGAGGATGTGTAGACCATGCTTCTATAACCTTGGATAGACCAGGGAAATCCTTAAGATGATGGCTACCCTTACAAAGCCTACAAGGGTACTTGGGCTTACGGGTTGTTTGGGTGATCTTGACATCATCAACACTCCCAACACGATTAACAGTAACTATTTATTTTCCAACATGTTTGACAATGGTTGGAGGTTTTGACCCTCGCTTATCTTTCTTTTCTTCTTCTTATTATTCACCGGGTTACTAGCTTCATAACTTTCACTCGACGAAGAAGATGAAACGGAAGGCAACCTTGCAAGTGAAGAAGGCGAAGAAGACCTTATTGGTGAAGAAGGTGAGGGATCAACATGAGGTTGATGCTCGTGGGGGGAAGTGATTGTGACTGAAACACTAACTGCATTCGAGATTACCTGAGTGGAAAACAACCATACCAGTAATCCAATAGTGAGACCTGGAAGGCTTAAAGTAATGATGTGAGGAGGACCAATGTTTCCATAAGAAGGAAAAACAAAAGGTTCCCCTAGAGTAGGGGTTCCTTCATTGGTCATTCCAGGAACTAAATCCATTAAATAAATATCCAATCTAGAGTCCTCTAGGGAAAACAAACAACACACGCTAAAAATCTAATAAGAAAGCAAGCAAACAAAACCCTCTCACAATGAACGCACTAGTTGGTGATGAAATCCAACGTCACGAGAACAAAGTAAGAAGGGGCTAAGATAGAGTGGGTGGAAAAGTTACGTTGATGACCTGCTTAACGGACTTACACCTTGGTGCAAGCTCCCACACATAATCGTGGGTATACCCTCAAAGGAGCTCGAGTGTGTTTGGCTAACGTCGATTCCAGGTACCGTGAATACTTGCCCCTCCACAATCACCTTGTGTAAAGACCCTAAAGAGATAGGCCACTAAGGTTACCAATCACTACAGTGATGCCTGGGGAAACAGTGGACAGTCCGATCCATGCGCAAGGGTAGGGTATTTAGCCCGAAATCAACTTGAAAGGCTTCCACTCATCATTGTGGGCATACCTCTCAAGCGACCCCCATAATACGCGCAACCTCTACACCAAGACCAACAAAGCAGGGTGAGTAACTCTGTCAGTCTCAATGCGACCTCATGATCGACCTTCGTGTTAGAAGGGCTTCCCAGGACAAAATGTAATAAGTGGATTCAACCACTCCTTAACTCAAGATTCTATGTTTGTTTGCAACTTTGGAAAGTTATCTTTCACACCTATTCCAAAGCCCTGCAACTAATCTAATGTAGGTTTTCTACCAGAAAGTATAAAAAATGTCTAATCAGTTTTTATAAGCGCTTTATTTTATGGTTGTTGTTACTCAAGAGGAAAATGGCATGGACAATATGGTGTTTTGACTGACTCGAAAATTATGCAAAGAGATGAAGATGCAATCTTTCCATTTCGATGAAAGCTATGCTACAAGAAGGAGAAAACATTTAGCATTCCCATATGCATGATGTCCCAAAATTTATTAAACTCGTCAATATAAAGATTCTCAAGAAATGAGAAAAAAGTATTGTACACCAATGCACGATTCATGGCCACCCCCGGGAAATGTTTTTGGAATTTAAGACCAAAAAATGCCAAGAATTATGCAATTTCGCTACTTCAAATGCAAGGATGCCCCCAATCCAATATAAAGCAAGAAATTCAATCTTTTTGTTTCAAAATATTCATTAAAAGAAATAATGAACTTTCTTAAAACAAAGAAACCCAAACTAAATGTTTTCTTTTAAAGCGAACTATTCAGAAGAAATCTGATCTTTCCCTACACAATTCTAAAGAAACCACACGCTTTGTAATTGAAAGATACTCAAAGCAAGAGACTAATCCTTCAAAACCAAACAAAGCCAAGATGGCTAAAAGAAACTCAAAGAATGTCAAGTAGACTGTAAACAAATCAATATAGGCTCCAAAAGTTCAATCCAGCTGATCAAAGCAAAAATGGACATCAAAAGATGACAAGACCCAATCCAAAAAAGTTTACAAACAAGTTCGCAGCCTAACAATAGAGTACAGTGCGAGAATTAGGTATTCTCACAGGCTAGACATTGGTAGGGTGCGAGAAGTTTGCACTGGACCTAATAGCAGGGTGCGAACATCAATGATTCTCGCAGGCCACAGAGAGGTATAGTGCGAGAATGTCTGTAATCAAAGAAAATTTTGAAAAAGGACAGGGAATCTAAGTGAATTTCTAGATCCAGAGAGTCTGGATGGATGTCCCACAGACTCAGAAACCAGAAAACAAGCAATCAAAGCAAGGGAAACTAGACTAACTAGGAAACAATCCGTTCCCCAGTATGGTCACCAATTTTGTTATCGGATAAATCGGTAGGTGTGGACACTAACTGATCTCCCTAGATCCACCTAGATCTAGAACAAAACACACCAGAACATGACGCTTTTCTTAAGTTGTAAATATTGAATTTACTAACTAAAGAGGGATAGGTGACATACCGTTTAAATGTCGCTTCATCTCGCCATCGCCATCCTAGCTTCGTTCCAACGCTCATACAACGATGAACCTGCAAAAGAACGCAGCCAACCAAAGTGATAGCAATAGAATGAACTCAATATAAACCTATGTATGTGATCAAGGAATCATACAATAAAACAAAACAAGCTTTATAGGAAAGAATCATATTATTGTATCATATTAAATGTGAAAGAGAGATTACAACTATGGCCTTGATGCTGTAAGGTCCCTTCCAACTGTCCTTCGTTCCCCACACACTTCCACCCCAAGAATTCTAAAAGCATAGATATGATAATATTCACAATCTATCTTAACAAAGGCAAAACTCAAAGACACTCCAACCAAGCTAATAATTCCAAGCCAAATCCAACTTAGCCCTTCTCCATGAGAGCTCCTCTCCTTTTATAAGCTGAAGAGGATAAAGTGAGGAGGTTAGGATGATCCCACTAAATCATGAAAGCAAGTAAGATCCAAACCATTCGGATGCCACCTCACCATGAAAGTTTCTCCTTCTAGAAGATTCGAGAAAACGCTCGTTTTTCCCACGTGTAAGCATTCTCGTACCCTACCTATAGAGAAACCTGCGAACCTCTTGCAACCCAACTATGGTGTAGCCTGTCAGAATTAGGCATTCTCGCACCCTGCCTATATAGCAACCTGCGAACTTCCTTTTTTATAGGATTTTTACAAAGGAAAATGCAACTTCTTTTCTCAGAAAAATTTCTTCTCCCTTCTCTCTTCAGGAACTTGGGCCACTGACCCCTCTGAAGGAAACAAATAGGTTTACATCATTAATGGTCATAGGGATGACGAAAATAATGTGTAACACTAGGACAGAGCAAAGGATGGAATGTAGGTTGCAACAAGTGAGGTAGTGGAGGGTGGCACGTCGAAGGAGGGTGGAGAGGTCCTTGTTCCACCTTCTATCTTGATTGCACCAGAACAGTGGCGTGTCCCCCCACCCCTCTTTCACCTGGAACAATTATATTTAGTGTTTGATGAAGCCAGATGGCAGACCAGGTCTATTGTGGCACACTCATGCACCACCGCATCGATATGATGTACAAAGCTTTCTCCAATGCGCTAGTAGGGAAAATATGTCCGACCTGTGCAATACCTTATGCATTGCTAACTCGGAATGGACCGCTCAACGAAGACCTTGACAAGGCCACCTTTGTCACCAATGGGTAATTGCATGGCTAGGAGTGCTTTCTGGTTTTGGTTAAGGGTTTAGTTAGCTCAAACTCTTTAATGTTTAGTCTACTTTCAATTTCAATTTTCATGATTAATGTATAGACTACAGACCGCCACCCATCCTGGTTTCCTCCGAGCAGGGCAGATGGCGGTCCACCTCTTTTGGATATGGATATCCAAGGCTACCAATTGTTCTGGTTTCCGTTAATTTGGTGGAATAGCTGACAGCCTAAAGACAAATGTTTTTTTACATGTGATATAATACAATAGAATCTACCCTTCTTTTTTATTTAAAAAAATAATAATTCATATAAGAGATTATTTAATTTAATTTATATTTATTATAATTTTAAATATTTAAATTATATATTTTGTAAAATAAAATTGTTTGTACAACTAAGTTGAAAATAATTAAACATTTCATATATATATAATAATAATAATAATCTATTTTTAAGGTCACACCCAAGCCAGCACATCAAATTGGTGTATGAGACCCCCTTGTTTGTGGGACAAGGGACCCCCCTCCGTCCAACGATTTGACTGGTAAAGTCTACGAAGGTATACATACCCTACCCCCCTCTGGATTTGAACCTGTGACCTCTTAAGAGGAAATACATGTTCTTAACCATTAGGTCCACTATACCATAAAAAGCATTAAACTTTGATAAAATATTCATAAAAAGATGAAACAAATAATTTTGATAAAGTATTCATAAAAAGAGAGAAACAATTTTGATAGAGTATTCATAAAAAGATGAAACAAATAGTTATGAATACCATAACCAAAACATTCAAATATCAGTTATGGATTTTAATGACAGTAACATACTTTCATATAATGATAAAAAAAAAGCATCTATTTTCATAGTAATCTCCTTCTAGATATGTGTATAATTATTTGTGCTCTTTTAAGTTAGTGTTCAACAATATCTTCTAAACTTTAGAAACTATATTACCCTTCCACTTCTAGTATCATATCACATAACTTAAATAGCTTTTAAGATGCAACATTCATGTCCATCTAATCACATTTTTATATTTAAATTAATTTTTAATGTTGAAATATATTTTTATCATTATTTTAAATTGACATATTTAATTTAAAATATTTAAATTAAATTGTATATAAAACCATTTTTATATATTATAAATTTTTTTAAAGATACATATAATTATTTAGAAAGTTAATTTAAATAAAATATATGATATTTCAGAATATTAATTAATATAAATTGTATAGTAATCCATTTTAAAAAGTGTAATCAAATTTAAGATATATACCTATTTTAAGAAGAGTAATAAAAAATTAAGATATGTAACTATTTTAAGAAAACTAGTTAATTTATTAATTTTAAGATCGGTGGTAGCTTAACTAATATAATACATAGATTAGATTTAAATATTGTTTATGTAATAGTTGATTTCGGATGTTGTTTGTCATGTATAAATAAACTCTAATCATATATATATATATATAGAATAATAATAATATATTTTTGTTAAATATATATTAATGAAAATATAATATATATAAATATATTTATATATATTTTATATTTTCATTAATGTATAAAAATTTTATAATTTTAATTTTAAATTTAAGGGTAATACTCCTTGTTTTATTCTCTTAATTGAATTAAGTCTTTTTTTTTATTGAGAGTATTGTTATGATTAGATATATAATGTATAAGAACAAGATAAATAACATGGATGATAAGAGGCTCCCCAAAATTACTTCAAACTAGTCATAATCACCAACACTTCAAATATGGATAGCATACAGATGTCAAATATTGGCTAAATCATTAGGGAATACAATAAGCCATCATGCACAATATAGCAAATATTATCACTTCTAAGGAGAACATGTGGTGTGATAAATAATTAGTGGATAAAAAAAAATTAAGATACTAATTTAGAAGATCAAAATTACCTCTAAGCTTTAAAAAGTGTAAAGAAGAAAATCAACATTGATAAAATAAGAACAAACTCTCACTAGCTACATGACAACTCCCAAAATACCATGGGATGAGAGAACTCGTCTAAGTGGGTAGAAGATGAAAAACTCTTCCTCTTGGATTGTCCTACCTATATCCATATTAGAGATTTCATTTTAAAAATATTAGTCACATTATCGACCTTCCTAACCTCCCAAGTGATCAAAACTATGGTGATCTTGGAATGTTTCTTTCAATGTTTTTTGAGCGATAGCAATATACTTTTAAAGAAATTGAATTAATCTCAAAACTATGGTGATCTTGGAATGTTTCTTTCAATGTTTTTTTAGCGATAGCAATATACTTTTAAAGAAATTGAATTAATCTCTTACTTTCAAGATAGACCAATTGATTTGAGTGGAGGTTAATCATGATCATCAACACATATATGATTTGATATTTATATTTATAAAAAATATTTTAAAAATAAAAAAGAAATCTCTAATTTAAACTAATATTTATATAAAAATAATATTGAAATTAAAAATTAAAAAAAATATATTATATATGAAAATAATAAAAATAAATCTTTTTCATTTTCATATATGCATTAATTTATTTAGTTTAATAAGAATGGTTTAATAAATAAAAGAAAATATCAAATTTAAGCCAATAGTAGTATAAAAATAATGTTATATTTAAACAAATATTTATGTAAAAATAATGCTCAAATTAAAAAAGAAATCTCATATATAGAAAATAATAAAAAATTGTTTTTTCTCGTAACTATATATATAAACTTATTATATTTATATAAGTAAATTTATTTTGAATTTTATTAAATTAATGAAATCATAAATAACTTAACTTAATTAAAAAAGAAATTTCATATATAGAAAATAATAAAAAATTGTTTTTTCTCATAATATATAAACTTATTATATATTATATTTATATAAATAAATTTATTTTGAATTTTATTAAATTAATGAAAACATAAATAATTTAACTTAATTGATAAATTTATTAAATACTAAAGGATGAGATAAACTAAATGCTTTAAAAACTTAGTCTACCCCTTACTTGGTTAAACATAATAAAATTTAAAATTAAAATAAACTAAATATTTTCAAAACTTACTCTTCCTTGTATTTGGTTAAATAGAAATTTCTGCTTATGCAGTCATTTTTTTTGGTGATGTGTGTAAGCAAAATATATGTGGGGACGTGAGCAGAGAGAGGGATGGGAACGGGATCGTGAGCAGAGAGAGGGATGGGAACGGGATGCCCATTGCTCTCTACTCTTTAATATATAGAGTCGCCTTTACAGCGAAGTATTGGATATTTTAATTATTATTTTTGTTTCAAAACATCTTTCCATGGTTTGGTTTATCTGCAGCGGCTAAGATATTCTATTTCTTCGAAGCAAATGCAAATTAAATTGGTTTCTGTAACATAAATTCTTCGCTGTAAATACCTTTTCTCTGTATATATAT
>ML841326.1:9091-19455 GCA_009831015.1 Picea engelmannii | reverse complement strand
ATATATATACAGAGAAAAGGTATTTACAGCGAAGAATTTATGTTACAGAAACCAATTTAATTTGCATTTGCTTCGAAGAAATAGAATATCTTAGCCGCTGCAGATAAACCAAACCATGGAAAGATGTTTTGAAACAAAAATAATAATTAAAATATCCAATACTTCGCTGTAAAGGCGACTCTATATATTAAAGAGTAGAGAGCAATGGGCATCCCGTTCCCATCCCTCTCTCTGCTCACGATCCCGTTCCCATCCCTCTCTCTGCTCACGTCCCCACATATATTTTGCTTACACACATCACCAAAAAAAATGACTGCATAAGCAGAAATTTCTATTTAACCAAATACAAGGAAGAGTAAGTTTTGAAAATATTTAGTTTATTTTAATTTTAAATTTTATTATGTTTAACCAAGTAAGGGGTAGACTAAGTTTTTAAAGCATTTAGTTTATCTCATCCTTTAGTATTTAATAAATTTATCAATTAAGTTAAATTATTTATGTTTTCATTAATTTAATAAAATTCAAAATAAATTTATTTATATAAATATAATATATAATAAGTTTATATATTATGAGAAAAAACAATTTTTTATTATTTTCTATATATGAAATTTCTTTTTTAATTAAGTTAAGTTATTTATGATTTCATTAATTTAATAAAATTCAAAATAAATTTACTTATATAAATATAATAAGTTTATATATATAGTTACGAGAAAAAACAATTTTTTATTATTTTCTATATATGAGATTTCTTTTTTAATTTGAGCATTATTTTTACATAAATATTTGTTTAAATATAACATTATTTTTATACAACTATTGGCTTAAATTTGATATTTTCTTTTATTTATTAAACCATTCTTATTAAACTAAATAAATTCATTCTTATTAAACTAAATAAATTAATGTATATATGAAAATGAAAAAGATTTATTTTTATTATTTTCTTATATAATATATATTTTTTAATTTTTAATTTCAATATTATTTTTATATAAATATTAGTTTAAATTAGAGATTTCTTTTTTATTTTTTAAATATTTTTTATAAATATAAATATCAAATTATATATGTGTTGATGATCATGATTAACCTCCACTCAGATCAATTGGTCTATCTTGAAGGTAAGAGATTAATTCAATTTCGCTCAAAAAACATTGAAAGAAATATTCCAAGATCACCATAGTTTTGATCACTTGGGAGGTTAGGAAGGTCGATAATGTGACTAATATTTTTAAAATGAAATCTCTAATATGGATATAGGTAGGACAATCCAAGAGGAAGAGTTTTTCATCTTCTACCCACTTAGTGTCACAAAGGTGATGAGTTCTCTCATCCCATGGTATTTTGGGAGTTGTCCAACATTCACTTTCACATGTAGCTAGTGAGAGTTTGTTCTTATTTTATCAATGTTGATTTTCTTCTTTGCACTTTTTAAAGCTTAGAGGTAATTTTGATCTTCTAAATTAGTATCTTAATTTCCTTTTATCCACTAATTATTTATCACACCACATGTTCTCCTTAAATTTAGAAGTGATAATATTTGCTATATTGTGCATGATGGCTTATTGTATTCCCTAATGATTTAGCCAATATTTGACATATTTATGCCATCCATATTTGAAGTGTTGGTGATTATGACTAGTTTGAAGTAATTTTGGGGAGCCTCTTATCATCCATGTTATTTATCTTGTTCTTATACATTATATATCTAATCATAACAATACTCTCAATAAAAAAAAAGACTTAATTCAATTAAGAGAATAAAACAAGGAGTATTACCCTTAAATTTAAAATTAAAATTATAAAATTTTTATACATTAATGAAAATATAAAATATATATAAATATATTTATATATATTATATTTTCATTAATATATATTTAACAAAAATATATTATTATTATTCTATATATATATATATATGATTAGAGTTTATTTATACATGACAAACAACATCCGAAATCAACTATTACATAAACAATATTTAAATCTAATCTATGTATTATATTAGTTAAGCTACCACTCATCTTAAAATTAATAAATTAATTAGTTTTTTTAAAATAGTTACATATCTTAATTTTTTATTAGTCTTCTTAAAATAGGTATATATCTTAAATTTGATTACACTTTTTAAAATGGACTACTATACAATTTATATTAATTAATATTCTGAAATATCATATATTTTATTTAAATTAACTTTCTAAATAATTATATGTATCTTTAAAAAAAATTATAACATATAAAAATGGTTTTATATACAATTTAATTTAAATATTTCAAATTAAATATGTCAATTTAAAATAATGATAAAAATATATTTCAAAATTAAAAATTAATTTAAATATAAAAATGTGATTAGATGGACATGAATGTTGCATCTTAAAAGCTATTTAAGTTATGTGATATGATACTAAAAGTGGAAGGGTAATATAGTTTCTAAAGTTTAGAAGATATTGTTGAACACTAACTTAAAAGAGCACAAATAATTATACACATATCTAGAAGGAGATTACTATGAAAATAGATGCCTTATCTTTTATCATTATATGAAAGTATATCACTGTCATTAAAATCCATAACTGATATTTGAATGTTTTGGTTATGGTATTCATAACTATTTGTTTCATCTTTTTATGAATACTCTATCAAAATTGTTTCTCTCGTCTTTTTATGAATACTTTATCAAAATTATTTGTCTCATCTTTTTATGAATATTCCATCAAAGTTTAATGTTTTTTTTATTATATATATATATATATATATATATGAAATGTTTAATTATTTTCAACTTAGTTGTACAAACAATTTTATTTTACAAAATATATAATTTAAATATTTAAAATTATAATAAATATAAATTAAATTAAATAATCTCTTATATGAATTATTATTTTTTTAAATAAAAAAGAAGGGTATATTCTATTGTATTATATCACATGTAAAAAAACATTTGTCTTTAGGTTGTCAGCTATTCCACCAAATTAACGGAAACCAGAATAATTGGTAGCCTTGGATATCCATATCCAAAAGAGGTGGACCGCCATCTGCCCTGCTCGGAGGAAACCAAGATGGGTGGTGGTCTATAGTCTGTACATTAATCATGAAAATTGAAATTGAAACTAGACTAAACATTAAAGAGTTTGAGCTAACTGAACCCTTAACCAAAACTAGAAAGCACTCCTAGCCATGCAATTACTCGTTGGTGACAAAGGTGGCCTTGTCAAGGTCTTCATTGTGTGGTCCATTCCGAGTTAGCAGAGCATAAGGTATTGCACACGTCGGACATATTTTCCCTACTAGCGCATTGGAGAAAACTTTGTACATCATATCGATGTGGTGGTGCATGAGTGTGCCACAGTAGACCTGGTCTGCCATCTGGCTTCTCAGATCAAACACCAAATATAATTGTTCCAAGTGAAAGAGGGGTGGGGGGACACGCCACTGTTCTGGTGCAATCAAGATAGGAGGTGGAACAAGGACCTCTCCACCCTCCTTCGACGTGCCACCCTCCACAGCCTCGCTTGTTGCAGCCTACATTCCATCATTTGCTCTTTCCTAGTGTTACACATTATTTTCGTCATCCCTATGACCGTTAATGATGTAAACCTATTTGTTGCCTTCAGAGGGGTCAGTGGCCTGAGTTCCTGAAGAGAGAAGGGAGAAGAAATTTTCCTGAGAAAAGAAGTTGCATTTTCCTTTGTAAAAACCCTATAAAAAAGGAAGTTCGCAGGTTTCTATATAGGCAGGGTGCGAGAATGCCTAATTCTCGCAGGCTGCACCATAGCTGGGTTGCGAGAGGTTCGCAGGTTGCTCTATAGGTAGGGTGCGAGAATGCTTACACGTGGGAAAAATGAGCGTTTTCTCGAATCTTCTAGAAGGAGAAACTTTCATGGTGAGGTGGCATCCGAATGGTTTGGATCTTACTCGCTTTCATGATTTAGTGGGATCATCCTAACCTCCTCACTTTATCCTCTTCAGCTTATAAAAGGAGAGGAGCTCTCATGGAGAAGGGCTAAGTTGGATTTGGCTTGGAATTATTAGCTTGGTTGGAGTGTCTTTGAGTTTTGCCTTTGTTAAGATAGATTGTGAATATTATCATATCTATGCTTTTAGAATTCTTGGAGTGGAAGTGTGTGGGGAATGAAGGACAGTTGGAAGGGACCTTACAGCATCAAGGCCATGGTTGTAATCTCTCTTTCACATTTAATATGATACAATAATATGATTCTTTCCTATAAAGCTTGTTTTGTTTTATTGTATGATTCCTTGATTACATACATAGGTTTATATTGAGTTCATTCTATTGCTATCACTTTGGTTGGTTGCGTTCTTTTGCAGGTTCATCGTTGTATGAGCATTGGAACGAAGATAGGATGGCGATGGCGAGAGAAAGCGACGTTTAAACGGTATGCCACCTATCCCTCTTTAGTTAGTAAATTCAATATTTAAAACTTAAGGAAAGCGTCATGTTCTAGTGTGTTTTGTTCTAGATCTAGGTGGATCTAGGGAGATCAGTTAGTGTCCACACCTATCGATTTATCCGATAACAAAATTGGTGACCATACTGGGGAACGGATTGTTTCCTAGTTAGTCTAGTTTCCCTTGCTTTGATTGCTTGTTTTTTGGTTTCTGAGTCTGTGGGACATCCATCCAGACTCTCTGGATCTAGAAATTCACTTAGATTCCTTGTTCTTTTTCAAAATTTTCTTTGATTACAGACATTCTCACACTGTACCTCTCTGTGGCCTGCGAGAATCATTGATGTTCGCACCCTGCTATTAGGTCCAGTGCGAACTTCTCGCACCCTACCAATGTCCAGCCTGTGAGAATACCTAATTCTCACACTGTACTCTACTGCTAGGCTGCGAACTTGTTTGTAAACTTTTTTGGATTGGGTCTTGTCATCTTTTGATGTCCATTTTTTCTTTGATCAGCTGGATTGAACTTTTGGAGCCTATATTGATCTGTTTACAGTCTACTTGACATTCTTTGAGTTGCTTTTAGCCATCTTGGCTTTGTTTGGTTTTGAAGGATTAGTCTCTTGCTTTGAGTATCTTTCAATTACAAAGCGTGTGGTTTCTTTAGAATTGTTTAGGGAAAGATCATATTTCTTCTTAATAGTTCGCTTTAAAAGAAAACATTTAGTTTGGGTTTCTTTGTTTTAAGAAAGTTCATTATTGCTTTTAATGAAATTTTTGAAACAAAAAGATTGAATTTCTTGCTTTATATTGGATTGGGGGCATCCTTGCATTTGAAGTAGCGAAATTGCATGATTCTTGGCATTTTTTGGTCTTAAATTCCAAAAAAAATTCCCCGGGGGGCCATGAATCGTGCATTAGTGTATAGTACCTTTTTCTCATTTCTTGAGAATCTTTATATTGATGAGTTTAATAAATTTTGGGACATCGTGCATATGGGAATGATAAATGTTTTCTCCTTCTCATAGCATAGCTTTCATCGAAATGGAAAGATTGCATATTCATCTCTTTGCATAATTTTCGAGTCAGTCAAAACACCATATTGTCCACGCCATTTTCCTCTTGAGTAACAACAACCATAAAATAAAACGCTTATAAAAACTGATTAGACATTTTTTATACTTTCTGGTAGAAAACCTACATTAGATTAGTTGCAGGGCTTTGGAATAGGTGTGAAAGATAACTTTCCAAAGTTGCAAACAAACATAGAATCTTGAGTTAGGGAGTGGTTGAATCCACTTATTACATTTTGTCCTGGGAAGCCCTTCTAACATGAAGGTCAATCATGAGGTCGCATTGAGATTGGCAGAGTTACTCACCCTTCTTTGTTGGTCTTGGTGTAGAGGTTGCGCGTATTATGGGGGCCGCTTGAGAGGTATGCCCACAATGATGAGTGGAAGCCTTTCAAGTTGATTTCGGGCTAAATACCCTACCCTTGCGCGTGGATTAGACTATCGACTGTTTCCCCAGGCATCACTGTAGTGATTGGTAACCTTAGTGGCCTATCTCTTTAGGGTCTTTACACAAGGTGATTTTGGAGGGGCAAGTATTCACGGTACCTGGAATCGACGTTAGCCAAACACACTCGAGCTCCTTGGAGGGTATACCCATGATTATGTGTGGAAGCTTGCACCAAGGTGTAAGTCCGTTAAGCAGGTCGTCAACGTTACTTTTCCACCCACTCTATCTCAGCCCCTTCTTACTTTGTTCTCGTGACGTTGGATTTCATCACCAACTAGTGCGTTCATTGTGAGAGGGTTTTGTTTGCTTGCTTTCTTATTAGATTTTTAGCATGTGTTGTTTGTTTTCCCTAGAGGACTCTAGATTGGATATTTATTTAATGGCTTCAGTTCCCGGAATGACCAATGAAGGAACCCCTACTCTAGGGGAACCTTTTGTTTTTCCTTCTTATGGAAACATTGGTCCTCCTCACATCATTACTTTAAGCCTTCCAGGTCTCACTATTGGATTACCGGTATGGTTGTTTTCCACTCAGGTAATCTCGAATGCAATTAGTGTTTCAGTCACAATCACTTCCCCCCACGAGCATCAACCTCATGTTGATCCCTCACCTTCTTCACCAATAAGGTCTTCTTCGCCTTCTTCGCTTGCAAGGTTGCCTTCCATTTCATCTTCTTCGTCGAGTGAAAGTTCTGAAGCTAGTAACCTGGTGAATAATAAGAAGAAGAAAAGAAAGATTAAGAAGAAGAAAGATAAGCGAGGGTCAAAACCTCCAACCATTGTCAAACATGTTGGAAAACAACTAGTTACTGTTAATCGTGTTGGGAGTGTTGATGATGTCAATATCACCCAAACAACCCGTAAGCCCAAGTACCCTTGTAAGCTTTGTAAGGGTAGCCATCATCTTAAGGATTTCCCTGGTCTATCCAAGGTTATAGAAGCATGGTCTACACATCCTCGCGAACCCATGTCGTCAGCCTCTGAACAACATGAGGATGACTTCCCGTCGACGAGTTAAGATACCGTTGGGAAGAAGAAAAGTAGAGTCAAGTTCCCGTGCATGTTATGAAAAGGGAGTCATCTCACTCACCTTTTCCCTCGTATGGATGAAACCTAGAAATTACTAGAAGACATGATTGTTTCACAGCCTCAACTTCCAGTTTCTTATCATAAGATTTCTCTTAACCCACCTGTAGTTGATGGAATGATCAATCTGGTTCCCCCGTCGATCAGTCTGGTTGATCAAGTGGTTAATCTGGTCACGTCCTTAATTGAACCAGTTGACAAAGTGGTTGATCCGATCCCATCGTCAGTCAATCCCACTCTCCCTTTAGAGAGTGTTAACAAAGTGGTTGATCCGATCCCATCATCAGTCGATCCCACCCTCCCGTTAGAAAGTGAAACCCAAGCGGTCGATCCGTTTCCACCTATCGACCCCATTCTCCCCTTGGAGAATGAAACCCAAGTGGTCGATCTGATCTCTCGATTGGTCGATCCTACTCTCCCGCTCGAGATTAAACCCGATACTGCCCATGTTTTTCTCATTGATACAAAATCTACCATGCCGAGGGATATTCCTCCTTCTCTCGTGGAACCCCCTCCAAGTTATGAGGCCATCCATTTTGATTGGGGTGTGCTAACTAGACCTCGTCTTCCCTCTCACATTCCTTTCCAGATTACAGTACAGGTTTGTGGTCGAGACGTTCCTCAGACACTGATATATGAAGGTGCATTCGTTAGTATTATGTCCTCTTTTGCTTGGCAAGCTTTGGGTTATCCTCCACTTGTGTCGGTTACGCAGAATCTGTTAGCTTTTAATCGAAGAACTAGTCAACCTTTAGGGACCCTTCCACAGTTTCCTGTAACTTTGGGAGGGAAAAATGTCTTTATTGATGTCATGGTAGTCCAAGACCCCTTGGATTTTTCTTTACTCCTTGGGCGAGATTATGTCTATGCCATAAAAGCTATTGTGTCTACTCTTTTTCATGTGATATCTTTCCCTCACGATGGGTGGGTTGTGACTATTGATCAACTTTCATTCATTGACCCCGACTGGATTGCCTCCCTAAATGGTTCTTATATGCAGACGGTATCACCCCCGCCACAGGTCAATTATGTGGCGTTGTCACCCATGGTTTCAACTTCTGATGACTTAGATCTAGTAGTTGACATGGTGATCTCTTCGATAGGGTTGTTAGAGCATCATCTCTTTACTCCTGTCATGACCCTCAACATGGTGTCCTTCCAGAGTGTGTTTCTTCCTTCCAGTGAAGACCTCTTGGAAACCATGACTGAGTTTTGTCCCTTAACATGGTGTCATTCCAGAGCATTGTCCTCTTGGAATCCATGATCAAGAAGAGAGACTCCAAGGATATTTTTTGCATCTCTGAGGCAACCTCGTTAAAAAATGAAACAGAGGTCTTTGAGCATAGTTTTCTAATTTCAAGCTCATTAAAAAATGAAACCACTTACGAGGATAATTTTTTCATCTCTGTGGCAACCTCGTTAAAAAATGAAATAGTTTTCCCCCTCTTTGTTTGAGTCAAGTCCTTCGTCTAGTATTTGAAGCTTCATTTCATTCTCCTTTGCAGTTGGATGAAACGAAGCTTGGGGGGCATTTGGCTTCGGCCTCTGGACTTCATGTTGAATTTAAACTGCTAGCTTCTTAAGCTGAGGGCTAAGTACCAACCATCCCTGTGTTATGCGTTGGGAAGTCGCAAGCATAGTTTTTTATGGTTCAAGCTTGTGTAAAAATGAAACCATTTACCTCAAGCATAGTTTCCTCTAGTTCAAGCTTGCGTAAAAATGAAATCAGGTCCAAGCATAGTTTTGTTTAGTTTTTAAGCTTGTGTAAAAATTAAAATCTATCCCAAGCATAGTTTTGTTTTGTTTCAAAGCTTGCATAAAAATGAAAACAATCCCGAGCTTAGTCTTTGTTCTTTCTCATGCTCGTTAATACATGAGAATAAGTTACTGAGCTTAGTCTTTGTTCTTTCTCGTGCTCGCAAATACATGAGAAGGTAACCGAGTATACTTTTATCACTTTTTCAGACTCGTAAAGGTTATATGAAAAAGGAACCCCCTGGAGTTCCCTTTAATCTCTTTTCAGACTCTCTAAACATGAAAAGATTGCCGAGCGATCTTGTTCTTTTCACACTCGTTAAAGTATTTGAAGAAAACGTCTATTGAGCGATAGTTTATCTCTTTTTCAGTCTCATCAGACTACTTTACGAAAAAGGAGCTGAGAGAGTTCTCTTTAAGTGTTTTTTAGACTCTATAAACATGAAAAACCCCCGAGTTTTCTTTCTTTGGACTCATAAAACAAACATTGAAAGGCCCATATGGGACTGAACCAATCCTTCCTAGGGTTCGTTAAACATACTCTGAGGGACTCGTCCGAAGGATGAGATTACATCAACAAGCATAGGTTATCCTCCTCAAGCTTGTGTAAAAATAAAGAGGTACTTGCTAGAAATGGTGGGGGAAAAATTGGGAAAGAATTGTGTCTAAACTTGTATTCCATGGAAGAGTCACTTTTGAACATGACACCTTTTCACTCGCTTTGTGTCTAGGTTGGAAAATCCACTCATCTCTTGATCATAATCCTTATAAGATTACAAATTGGTTTATGATCCCTGTTGTTGAGTCAGTATTTCCCAGGACAGTTGTCGTGTCGTCAATATGTTCAAAAAGAAGTTCAACCCGGAAAGTCTTCTATTGCATTGGCCATTTCTGCACTCCTTAAGCCTTCTATTGCGTCGGCCATCCCTGAGTCAGTCTTGAAACACTTGTTACTCTGATCTACTTCAAATCTTGTTACCTATTTCATGTCATTGATGTGGGATACATTAAGGCCCTCCTATGACAAGTCTTTTCATGTCGACTTCAACTCATTATCCAGGAATTAGACTTAGAAACCAATTGGTACCTTGGAACTTGCATGCATCAATGGTAGGTTTTCTTGCTTTCGAAAATGGGTTTTCATTATTGACCATTGATCGGGAGATTCCACCAAGTGTTCGACTTCAGCTCATTAACTCACATTCGTTGGATTGTACTAGAGTAACTTGGGAGTCATTGACATTAATGGTGATTTCCCTTGCACTTGTTAATGGTATACACTAATGACCGGTAATCAAGTGGTTTCTACCATGTTCGACTTCGACACATGTATTCACACGGTTAGATTCGTACTATAGAGTGGTGGAGATGAAGACCCTGGATATTTTCTGACAGATCCAAGTTGCGTTGGAGTATATTCAGTGTATTGTTACATAGATCCACATTGTATGTCTGGTGGCTATGTTCAAATTTGAGTCTTTAACACATAGATCCACAGTGTATTTTTGGTGGCTATGTTCAGATTTGAGTCATATCGACATGGATCCACAGTGTATGTTTGGTGGCCATGACCTG
>ML841325.1:37685-48532 GCA_009831015.1 Picea engelmannii | reverse complement strand
ACCCCAACAGTGGTCAAGTGGATTAGTGTAAGATCCAAGCAGTTATCCGAAATGAAAGAGATCTAATGCATACATAAGAAGGTTATAATGATCAAATATGACACATACCATGATACCTCGGACCAATTACCTCATGGAGCAAGAGCTTTTTCTAATGCAAGCCCAGGCCGGTAGTGATGGAGGCTAGTACTGCTGACAGGACAGGTCTGGCTGAGAAGAAGAAAAGATGGGCCCTCAAGGGCCATGCTCAAGTCAATATGCTCTCGTACTCCATGTTTGGGATCATGTGGGCCTAGAGACATGATCTCCTAGTTATCCCTAGATATCGGGGATAACAGGGCCTAAATGAAGGTTTTTCAATATCGATCTCCTCAATGATATCCAAAGGCATATTAATCCCCCAAAATGAATCTCCTCAGTGATACCTTTCCAACGAGCTATCACGTGCCTAAAATGGAGATCGTATGCAAAAGTTACGACCCCGGGAAGTTGATGTACTAGCTTACCCAAACAGGGCCCACATGACTTTTGGCATTTCATTTCCTAGGGTTAGGTTTTTGGATGTCTAGGGTTTTTGGCATTCTTTCTTATTGTAAAATGGCCTTTAGATCCTCATTGTAACCTTCTTCTTGCAAATACGCACTGCCGTCACATCTCTTCTCAAAGATAAGCCGCAACCATTCCAGTAAGCTTGTTTCCGCTGCATTTTTCAGTTTCAACTTATTTCGTTATTGAATAGAAAACCAGTTTTATTGTATCTCTATTATTTTGTGTTAAGAACCTATTAATAATCTGTATTCATTTCGTTCTGCTCATAAAATCCGGATCATTCAATTTTTTTCCAGCTTCTTTAACCCTCTGGGTCTTTAGCCCCTTCTTCCCACAAGGTAAAGTGCTACCCTTAAATATTTTTCCAACCCAATGCTCAGACCAATGTAATGGGATGAATGTGAGGGAGAAAGATGGAAAGTGGTAAGTATGATGGGAGTGGACGATGGATTCTCATGAATCCCCCTATTGGAAAGTCAAAAACTATGGGCACAAGATTACTAGGGAATTCTATCATTCCCCCCAGACATGGTCAAGTGGATAGGCATAAGATTCAAGCACTTGTTATAAACAAAAGGAATTAAATGCACATATTCAAAGGTTTTGAGGATCATAGTGACACATACCATGATACCTAGACTCATTACATCGTGGAGAAAGACCCACTTCTACTATAGGACCAGGTTGAGGTGATGGATGTTGCTGCTACTGAAAAAGTAGAGGTGTTGAAGGAAGAAAATATGGGCCCTCCAGGGCCATGCTAAAGTTGACCTGGCTCTCTATACTCCATGTCTAAGACTTGTGGGCCTCAAGACATAATCTACTTAGTTATCCCTAAACTAGGGGATAACAGGTCAAGCGCCCAAATATCCTGATGTGCTCGACATCGAGCCTCCTACCAGTGAAGGCCTCCTTAGGACTCATATTCCCCAATATCCTATGGGGGATCCTATTCTACAGGTAAAATTTAGTAGCACTCAACTCTTCCCATAAGAACAAAGGAAAACTCTAATCATGCAACATGGAACTTATTGCACCGATGATGGCCTAGTTCTTCCTCTTGGCAACACCGTTATACTAGGGGTTGTATGGTATGATCATATGTCTTCTAATGCCATGCTGGGAACAAAATTCTATGAAATGTATGGAGGAGTAATCACCCTTGTTATCCTACTGTAAGACTTTGATCCTCTTTGCAGATTGCTTCTCCACAAGAGCTCTGAACTCTTGGAACTGTTTGAAGCTCTTGACCTTCAATAAATAGATCCAAGTATTTCTTGAGTAGCCATCAATGAATGTGATATAGTACTAAAAACTACTCAAGGACTTTCGAGTCATGGGCCCACACATGTTTATTTCTACTAAATCTAGTATCCTAGCTGACCTGGTGTCATTGCTGGGGAACGAGGCCTTGGTAAACTTACCAAGTGCACACCCTCTGCAAACATCCTGATGCTTTGTATTGATCAGTGGCACTCTGGTCACAACCTCTCTTAGTGCTCCAAGAGATCCATGATGTAGGTGGGCCATCCTACAATTCCATAACTCACGTGTCTGTCTATTGATGTCACTGCTCACTTCCAATGCATGAAGAAGATGAAAAATCAATTTGAATAGTTTCCCATCCCTCACTCCAATAACTTGTCTTGAGGCAAGGGAAGACCCCTGAGAATGAATTAGTACCTTAGTGCCTCTGAAAGTCACCTCAAGACCTCTATCCTAGAGGGTAGAAACTGAAACCAAATTCCTCTTCATCCCAGGGACATAGAGAATGTCCATGAATGATATATGTGACATGCTATCTCTCTGAAAGGTAACTGTTCCAATCCCAACAACTATGACTAAGGTGTCATTTCTAAGAGAAATATCCATCCTAACCTCGGTGTATCTGATATCAATCAAATTATCTCTGAATCTAGTCATATAGCTCGAAGCCCCGCTGTCAATATACGAGATACTGGGTGTCGTCTCAACTGTAGTGTAGCATATGAGGAAAACACTCTCTCTCTCAAATAGAGTCTGAAACTCTTCCTCCTCTGTTGTAGCTGTGGTACCAATCCTCTTCTTCTTGTTGTTGAGACACTATCCAACATAGTTCCCCAAATTTTTACAAACAAAACACTTCACTTTTCTCATATCTCTCTTCTGACCACTGCTCTAACTACTTCTTCTCTCTCCTCCACTCCCCTATGGTGGGGCCCCAAACTTGGGACCTTGTCGAACCCCACAACCGACCTTCTTCTTTCCCTTTCTCCAAAGAGAAAGATCCTCATCACCCTGACCTGATTGTTTCTGCTATTGTTGTCATTATCCAGAGGCCTCTACTAAAAGTCTAATCTCCTCTTGGATGAAGTCATCCCATATCCTCCTCCATGTAGGCATGAACTCCCTAGAAATAATGCCACGAACAAATGGACCCCAAGGTTTGGTGAAGTTATTCATATCTTTCCTCACCAAAGAGTTAGGTTCCACCACCTCTCTGACGAATCTAAGATCATCTATGATCTAGGTGTAGCGACCAAGGAATGAAGTCGCTGACTCATCCTTGAGCATGTGAATTCCCCTGAGTCAGTCATGAATAACCATCTTTCGGTTCTGATTAGAGATCTCATACAACCTGCATATAGATTACCACATATCATATGCATAAGTCTTCCTAGTCAAATGGGGAATGATATGATCTCATACTGCATCACAAATGGTCCTCTTTTCCTTGTTGTTCCTCTTCCTAAACTCTAACACCAAGACGAGAGTAATAACATGAGTGATTGGAACCACCGCCTCAACTATGTTCCATAGTTCGAGGTCCTCTAATACAAAGACCTTCCTCTCCTTCCAAGGAGACCAATTGATAGCCCTAGCTAACATGTCCTCAACACACATTTGAGTTGTTGACATGTTTGCCAAACTGCACTCCAACTGATGCTAAAAATACAAAGTAACAATGCCTCACTCCTGTGAACACAGGTGTGAAAAGAGACAAGCAAACTTTGATCTCACTCCCATCAATATAGGTGTGAAAAGAGGTCGAGTCAAATCATCCTCACTCCTACCACATAGGAGTGAAAATAGAGTAACAAAAAACTAACAAAACTTCCCAACTATCCTTTACAAAAATATTCCCACTAACAACCACTGCAAACTATCAATGGTTGTCCAAAAAAATCTTCCAATAAGAGGTATATGACAACCAACAGATATGGTGTCTAAACTTCTCAAAAATCAGCC
The DNA here is from genome assembly GCA_009831015.1 of Picea engelmannii. Lineage (NCBI taxonomy): Eukaryota > Viridiplantae > Streptophyta > Pinopsida > Pinales > Pinaceae > Picea > Picea engelmannii. The sequence continues at coordinate 44,755 of ML841325.1, read as the reverse complement.
ACCTCAGCTCTGATATCATGAAGATTTTCCAAGTCCTATCAAGATGCAAACTGGATCTGTCTTTGACCTCAGGTTGGATCTAAGTTTCAACTATCTAACAATGGTTTGATGTTGTTTTAGGACAACAAACTATTCAATGAATTCTTGTTGATTTGTTACGGTGACATTTTCAATTTTAGGTGCTCTAGCATGTAGTTTTAGTCACCAAGGGTTAGCACATGCATACCAAAATAAATGTACCACACCTAGAGATATTTATAGCTAAAAATAAGTAGATCTAAAATACTAACACACATGAAAATGTACACAGGTATTTTTGGTCAACATGACCCTGGATAAAACCCCCCTATGGAAAACCAGTTTGGAATATATGTCTATATATAAGGAAAATAGATGGTGGAATAAAAAAAGTACAAAATATATATGAACCTCATACAATAGTATCTTGATCCAATATGAAACACAATTCCAGATGTAGGTGTGCCCTAGGAAGGTACGCCCCCCATAAATGCTCCCAAATCCACTAAATTTGAGCCAAATGCAAACTGTGAGCTCTGAATGGAAAACCCCTCCACGGTACTCTGACAATGTTGTGTAGCCTCCCTTTGAAACTAATCCCACTACAATATGACAAGTGTAATACCTCCCCACTACTGATGCACCCTCCTCAACAATGGAAGCTCCTCAACAAATAAACAAGGCTCCAAGCCTGATGGGTCTCTCCATGAAAGCATGTTCCCAATATGTCCTCACCTAATGCTTCAAACCTCATCTCCAAGCTCTCTCTCAAACTCTCCAAGTGAGAAAATGAGTGAATGATCTCTCATTTTCCCTTTGCACCCCTTTGGAACCTCCATAAGGAAACCTAAGATATGGATGGTTGAGATCATCCCATCTCCCATCTAATCGAAGGTTGAGATCTCTCCAAAATAATCTCACTCAAAAAACCACTTTGGGTTAAGTTCACTAAGTTCACTTTATGTTTATAATTCACCCACAAAGTGAATTAATATTCATTTTAGGCATAAATGACAAAAAAACACTTTTGACTTAAATATCCTAAGTCAAAGTGAAATTAGACATAAAGTACAAAGGAAAAAGTACATAGTACTTCCCACATGTGTTTAGGAGAGTAAACACACATGGGGAACACCTCCCAAGGTACATAATCTCAAAAAATAAATCATGAAAGGAGACTAAGAGGAACTTCCTTAATTTCTTGTTAAAGACATGATTCATGCAATATTGGAAGGTGGCGACACATTAATCATCCCAAAGGGAATTATCAATAAGTCATAGTGGCCATAGTGACATATGAAAGCATTTTTGGGTACATCTTGCTCCCTCATCTTAATCTGATGATAGCCATAGTGCAAGTCAATCTTTGTGAAGTATATAGCCCCATGAAGCTCATGCAATAGCTCATCAATCCTAGGGATGGGGTATCTGTTTTTTATCATCTTTTTATTCAGAGACCTGTAATCAATGCACATGCACATGGTTCCATCCTTCTTTTTCACTAACACTATTGAATATGCAAAGGGACTATCACTTTGCCTAATGTGGCCCATGTTTAACAGTTCTTTAATAGTGTTCTCAATATCATATTTATATTTCTTTGGGTGCCTATAAGGAGTGGTGATGATAAGTTTCACTCCCTCCTCCAATTCTATGATGTGATCAAACCCCCTATCTAGTGGTTCTCCTAGTGGAATGTGTTCAAAGAACTTGTTGTGACTATCAATGATTCTTTGAATCTCTGGTGAGTAGTGAGTGTCCCCTTTATTTTCTATCCGAACTAATATTCTACATTCTGTTGGATATGCAATGTCTTCAATCCTGAAGATGGCCTCCATGCGTTTTGTTGTCAACTTTCTAGGTGTGTTTCCTGTCATGCCTCTAAGAACAACCTTTTTCCCATTCTCCTCTATGAAATACATCTCCATGGTATTATAGTTGGTAGTGATTCGCCCTAACCTACTAAGCCACTAAACTCCAAGGATGATATTAGTGTCTGGGAGGTCCATTACATAAAAATCTTGTGCCAAATCATGCCTACCCAATGTAAGATTCATTACCAAAATAAAACTGTGAAAAGGCATAATGTGCCCCCCTGCTACCTCCACACAAAAACCTTCAATATCAACTATAAGTATGTGTCTTATTTGCAGTAGGTATGAATCAATGAAGTTGTGTGAATCACCTCCATCAATGAGAACTAAAACTTTTTTCCCTGTAACACCCCTCTCATCCTGAAGGTGTTGAATTTGGGTACACCACTGATTGATGCTAGTGTTACCTTCTCATCTGCTACAAGGTCGTGACTTGCATCCTCCTCTTCTGCATTTTTTGTGGGATCTACCTCCATGTTTTGAAGATGTTTGAAATCATTTTCCTCCTCATCATCAGAAACCACTTCAATGTAGTGAGCCTTGACTTTTCCCGTGCATTTGTGTGTTGGATCCCAAGGTTGTTTGCAATTAAAGAACAACTTCTTCTTTCTCAGTTCCCTCCTAATGGTCTCATCCATTCTTCCTCATCCTCAGTCAAACCCCCTTTGGTCACTTTCCCCTAGTTTTAGAAGAGCTGTAATGATCCCAAGCCAAATTTGTTTTTTTGGAATCACTAACTACTACTGATCTATTGATGTGCAGGTATTTATTGAGTTATTAAGTGGATACAAGATTCATCCACACATGAAGATCAAAATATATTCAAGATGTAGAAGCACAAGCAAAGATATGACCTTTTTATTATGATCAATGTAAGATCAATACAATAGATGGACGGTCTGGCATAAACCTCAGATGTTCATACAATAAATAGATATGAGCTGCTACAAAATGCTCCCGACAATACAAAATAAGCCTCCAAAAGATGGATATACACTGAAGACTGAATCAAGTAGATTCGAGCTGTACTAATTCTCAACCTCCAAGATAGAAAGTGCCACACCCTGCTAGAATGTTGAAGCCCACAATACTTCATCCCTGCTACCAAAAGTGTCCAATCATCCCGAGAAATATGTCAAATGATAGATCGGGAAAATGTAAGGACAACCTAGATGTCCAAATTCCCAAATCCACTCTCAAACCCTGTAGATTTGAATTCCTCCACTGAATGGTGTGCCCCACTGGATGACTGAAATCCTAGTTGGTTCATCCCTGATGAAGGAGGCCTCCAAATGCTCTGAAACTCTCCAAGAATATAGATTGGGCTATGAGAATCCCATGGGAGAAGTTTCGGACTCAGATCTCAAGCAGATCTCCCTAGATCTGAGTTTTACTGAATCATAGAACGTCCCCTATGGATCTAAGACGTCCCAATCTGATAAAAAATGTAGAATGATGATAACCCTCCAGAAAATCCCTCAAACTGATGGCCCTGCCCCTGCAAACAAAACCCAACTGTCAAAATGGCCGCAAGCCCTTAGGATAAGCTGGATTGAACCTCCCTCTAGATGATGGTGCGCCCTTGCTGGAAACACAAGAACAATACAGCATAATACCTTCTGAAGCGCTAGATGGAGATGGGTTGACAATAGAATGGTGTGGAGGAGTCTTTCATCCCTGAGACCATGCTTCGGAACAAGGTGAGTGGATATTTCACCACTAAGTTTCTCACAAGGGTTTGTATAGAAAAACCCCAAACTGAATGCTCAAGAGGAATAGAAAATGCTAATCCAAAACAAGAATGAGTAATAGGTGTGCCCCAGCCTCTTACTTATACTTTTCCTTCTAATTCTCTGTTGAGACTTTGCCCCCCTCAATGTGAGACTATAACCTAGTGGGGGTGCCCAAGCCACCGAGTCTCCTCATCACCTCTCTAAGAGGTGGGGAATTTACAGTCTCCCCTGCTTGAAATTGCTTGTCCTCAAGCAATTCCAAACCTGCTTCTCTAATCACGTGCTCCTGCTCCCAAGTGGCATCCTCAATGGGTAAATCTCTCCACCTGATCAGATACTCCTTGATGCTTCGGTTTCAGAGCCTCTTCTCTTGAACTTTTAACACCTCCTATTGAATCAAAACAAGTTGTCCCTCCTCATCCATGGGAGGTAATTCCTCAATAGGCCTGATGTGTTGACCAAGGGCTTTCTTAAGGCACAAGACATGGAAGACGTTGTGAATTTTGCTACCCTATGGAAGCTCCAGCTCATAAGATGCTACCCCTATCCTTTTGCTGACTCTGTAAGGTCCAAAGAAATGTGGCTGCAATTTCTTCGCTCCGCTTCTTTTAATGGAGGCCTGATTGTATGGTTGCAACCTCAAATGGACTAAATCAGCAACCTCAAAGGTATGATCAACTCTGTGCTTGTCTACTTGGACCTTTTGGTGGTTTTGTCCCCTCTGTAAATGATCCTTCAATTCTCTGAGAATGTCTTGGCTCTGCTATATCCAATCCTATACCATCGGTGCCCTTCTCTCACCAAATGCAATCTCCACAAATGATAAAGGATCATAGCTATATAAATCTCTGAAGGGTGACATGCCAATGGATATATGTCGGGTGGTGTTGTAGCAATATTCTCCCAAATGTAACCATCTAACCCATGCTTTCTATTGTACTCCTACGTAGTTTCTGAGGTAACCTTCCACCCATTTGTTGACTATCTCAGTAAGACCATCCGTCTGAGGGTGATAGCTAGTACCTGGAGTCAATGTCGTACCCACTAATCTGAACAACTCCTACTAAAATGTACTCATGAATCTGTTGTCTCTGTCACTGATGATGGTTTTGGGTAGGCCATGTAGTCTGAACACCTCTCCGAAAAATAATTCGGCCACCTATGCTGCACTAAAGTCTATGGCTATGGGAAAAAAGTGTGCAAACTTCGTTAACCTCTCTACCACCATGAAAATGCAATCTTTCCCCTGTTCTTTGTTCAACCCAGTGATGAAATCCATGGATATACTTTCCCACTTGTGCTCTGGAATAGGTAGGGGCTGCAACAATCCTGCAGAGTGCATGTGCTCATCCTTGTTTTCTTGGCATGTAGTGCATTCTTTGACATGCTTCATCACATCTTCCTTGAGGCCTTTCCATGCAAACCTCTCTCTCACCTACTTGTATGTGTTACTGATGCCCTGACGCCCTGCTACTGGTGAGTTATGACATGCATGCAGGATCTTGGGTTTGAGAGCTAATCTAGGAACTAAAAAGATTCAGCCTTTGTAATAGATGAGGTCATTTATGACCCTAAAGTTGTCATCCTGTATTTGCCCATCCAACAGTTGACAAATGAACTGATCCTTTGCATATTCCACTATTAAGTGTTCCTTCCAATCGACTGACATACCAGACATGGCAAAAATGGATGGCCTTCTGGATAATGCATCGACCACTACGTTGTTCTTCCCTTTGACGAATTCAATGTCAAATTCATAGGCCTGTATTTTTCTTACCCATTTTTGTTGTCTTTCATTCAAATCCTTCTACTCCAATAGATATTTAAGATTGTTATGGTCTGATTTGACCACAAACCTTGCACCTACCAAATATTGCCTGAATTTGGCTAGTGCATGCATGATAGCCAACATTTCATTGTCGCAATTGTTGTAAAGTGGTTCAAGAACCCTGAGTTTCCATCTTTCATAGGCAAGGGGGTGCCTGTTCTGCATCAACACGGCCCCTATACCTTCCCCCGAGGCATCACACTCCAAAGTGAAGGGTATGCCGAAGTCAGGAAGAGCTAGAACTGGGCAGGTGCTCATGACCTCTTTCATTTTCTCCATCGTGACTTGGCCTTCATTATTCCATTTTAAGGACCCCTTTTTGGTCAAGTAAGTCAAGGGTGCACACAGTTGAGAAAACCCTTTGACAAATTTTCTGTAGTATGTGCATAGGCCACGGAATCCCCTCAGTTCTGTCAGTGTTTTCAGAGTAGGCCATTCCCTAATGGCTATTATTTTCTCCTGGTGTACCTGTACCCCTTTTTCCCCTATGATGTGTCCCAAGTAAAGAAATTATGTCATTCCAAACTCACACTTGGATTCATTGGCATATAGTGACTTTTCTTCCATGATTGACAGGATTTGGTCCACATGTCGAAGGTGTTCCTCCCAAGTCTTGTTGTAAATGAGAAAGTCATCAACGAATACCAACAAGTGTTTCTTCAGCTGTTTTTTGAACACATGGTTCATGCAAGACTAAAATGTGGCTGGGGCATTGGTTAACCCAAAGGGCATCACCAAAAACTCATAATGGCCGTAGTGACACCTAAAGGTTGTTTTTGAGATGTCCTCCTCCCTCATCTTGATTTGATGGTAGCCCGAGCGAAGATCAATTTTTTTGAAATATATAGCTCCATGCATCTCATCCAGCAACTCATCAATCCTAAGTATGGGGTTCCTATTTTTTATCGTCTTTTTATTTAAAGCTCGAAAGTCAATGCACATTCTCATCATTCCATCGTTCTTCTTCACCAAGACTACTGACGAAACAAATGGTCTTGAACTCGATCTGATGTGTCCCATGTCTAGAAGCTCCTTGGTGGCCTTCTCTATCTCATCTTTATACTTCTTGGGATGCCTATAGGGTGTGGTGATAATAGGCTTAGCCCCTGCTTCTAGCTCAATGATGTTCTCAAACCCCCTGTCTGGTGGCACACTTGGAGGAATCAGCCCAAACACTTTCTGGTGCTTGTCAAGGATTCTTTTGATATCTGGTGTGTAGTGCACCTTTCCCTTCTCATCCACCCATGTTGATACCTTACATTCCACTGCGTATACAATTTCTTCCCTTCTGAAGATAGCTTCCATCCTCTTGGTCGTGACCACTCTGACAGAGTTACCTATCATGCCTCTGAGCACAACCTTTCGTCCTCCTTCCTCCACTAAGGACATTTCCATGGTCTTGTAATTTGTGGTGATGGGTCCTACCTAGGATGATGTTGGTATCGGGAAGATCCATCACATACACATCCTGAACTAACTCATGCCTTACCAAGGTGATTTTCATACCTGGTATGTATCTGTTACAGGGAATAGTACTACCATCTGCTACCTCCACTTTGAATCCTTCAAACTCTACTATAGGTATGTGCCTCCTCTTCAGTAATGCTGCATCAATGA
>ML841325.1:24264-35569 GCA_009831015.1 Picea engelmannii | reverse complement strand
TGGTTTCCTAATACTCATCCAACTGTTGGACCAATGTGCTTTCTGTGCGGTTCATGTTTTGCTGGAACTTACCAAATTTGGCTACTAAGAGAGCCAAGCCCTGAGGCTCATGGTCATCTCCTGACCCTTCCATTTCTGCCTCCGTTTCACTGTTGTTTTTCTTCCTCCGACCCATAACAATTCCCCTGTACCTCTACATGCACCAATCTCTCCACAAGTTTGGAGGATCGAGGCTCTGATACCAATGGAATGATCCCAAGCCAAATTTTTTTTTTGGAATCACTAACTACTACTGATCTATTGATGTGCAGGTATTTATTGAGTTATTAAGTGCATACAAGATTCATCAACACATGAATATCACAATATATTCAAGATGTAGAAGCACAAGCAAAGATATGACCTTTTTATTATGAGCAATGTAAGATCAATACAATAGATAGCCGATCTGGCATAAACGTCAGATGGTCGTACAAGCAATAGATATGAGCTACTACAAAATGCTCCCGACAATACAAAATAAGCCTCCAAAGGCTGGATATATAATGAAGAATGAATCAAGTTGATCTGAGCCGTACTAATGCTCAACCTCCAAGCTGGAAAGTGCCATGCCCTGCTAGAATGTTGAAGCCTTCAATAATTCGGCCCTGCTACCAAAAGTGTCCAATCATGCTTAGAAATATGCCAAATGATAGATCGGGCAACTGTAAGGACAACCCAGATGTCCAAACTCCAAAATCCACTCTCAAACCCTGTAGATATAAATTCCTCCACTAAATGGTGTGCCCCACTGGATGACTGAAACCCTAGCTGGTTCAGCCCTGATGAAGGAGGCCTCCAAATGCTTTGAAACTCTCCAATAATATAGATCGGGCTATGAGAATCCCGTGGGAGAAGTTCCAGACTCAGATCTCAAGCAGATCTCCCTAGATCTAAGTTTTACTGAATCACAGGATGTCCCCTATGGCTCCAAGACGTCCCAATCTGCAGACAAATGTAGAATGCTGATAACCCTCTAGAAAAGCCCTCAAACTGATGGTCTTGCCCCTACAAACAAAACCCAACTGTCGGAATGGCCCCAGGCCCTCAAGAAAAGCTGGATCGAACCTCCCTCTAGATGATGGTGCGCCCTTGCTGGAAACACAAGAATAGTACAACCTGCTACCTTCTGAAGTGCTAGATGGAGATGGGATGAGACTAGAATGATGTGGAGGAGTCTTTCATCCCTGAGACCAAGCTACGGAACAAGGTGAGTGGATATTTCACCACTGAGTTTCTCACAAGGGTTTGTACAGCAAAACCCCCAAACTAAATTCTCAAGAGCAATAGCAAATGCTAATCCAAAACTAGAATGAGTAATAGGTGCGCCCCAACCTCTTACTTATACTTTTCCTTCTAATTCTCTGTTGAGTTAGGTTAACTCCCAGGATTAATCTTCTATTCTTCTATTGAGTTATCTTTTACTCCTTTATCCTTTTCCTTTCTTAAGTCAACTTAAAAATATAAATTTTAACTTCTTGACTTTCCCCCCCTCAGTGTGAGACTATGACCTGGTGGGGGTGCCCAGGCCACTGAGTCTCCTCATCACCTCTCTAATAGGTGGGGGACATTACATTCTATGGGTAAATCTAGTATTTGTTGTTGATCCGAAGTTCTTAGTCTTCCATATAGAATCATGCAAGTTGGTAGGATTAAAATCCTTGACCCAACCCGTTAAGGGTTCCATAAACTCCTCTATGAAGAGCATCATAAGTCTCACTTGAGACACATCCTGCACCATAACTGTTATCCTATAAAAAACCTCTATATATATCTATGGTGACCCTGTCTATCTGAGTTGGGCGAGTTCCCTAAAATGTAGCTATGGATCCCCCTCATCAAACCTGTCAATAAGCCTCTATGTAAACTCTATGTAGGAAGTGATCTGATTGTGGCCCAGTGTAGTATGGTACCACCATTCTTGAGATTTTCCCTCCAAGTACATGGTGGAAAAATTGATGGCATCCATCTCTCTCATTGGGTTAAGTTGTAGGTAGGTATCAAGTTTCTGCACCTAAGCTTGTGCAATCATCTTGGAAGACCCATCAAAGTATGAGATTTCCATCTTTCCTGCCCTACACTCCAATTCATAGTTGTTCCAGTGATACTATTTGGGCTTACCCCTGAACTTTATCCCATAATATTGATCCAGTGTGACTTTTCTTTGGAATCCTTCACTCAATGAGTTATATTCCCTAGCATAATTCTCAAAATTGTCCTCACTTTCATCATGATAGTTGTGTTGTGGTTGGTTATCCAAAAATGTAGGTAGGTGGGGTCTAGGGGTAGTTCTAATGTGTGTTATCATCTTAGGAGCCCCTCCTCCATAACTTTGTCCCTCAGTGTGGTAGTGAAGGCTTTGTTCCTGATGAGGTCTAGTTTCCCTATGAGACCTGTTGGCTTCTTTATTTGTATACGTTTTTGGTCCCTTTCCTGCATGGGTCATCTATAATAGGACTTGCAAATTCTTATCCTGGATCAAATTTACTTCCCAGATCTCCCTCATATCAAAATGTCCCCTACGCATTACCTCCTTATTCTCATGTTGATAGTTAACAAGTGCACTTTCTGTTTGACATATGGGTTGTTGTAACTCTTTTGCAAAACTTGCTAGAACTTGTGGCTCACTGTCCTCCCTCGATCTTTCCATTTCTACCTCAGGTTCACCTATATGAGTTATGAATCTACCCATATAGATACCACTAAACTTATGCATGTGCTAATCCCAACTGGCTAGGAGGATCAATGCTCTGATACCACTGTAAAGTTCCCAAGCCAATTTTTCACTGGGAACATTAATTGTTCATTGTTTACTGTTGTTTGGATGTGTGTCTATAGGTTTTCTCAAGAAGTTGTGCATTAGAGTTTATGTGTTTAATTATTAAAGAATGAAGACATGGATATGAATATATCTCATAAATAAAGACAATATATAACAATATGCGCCAATATGGAACCAAATAACTCAAATATGACCTTTATTTAGATAATATAGAGAATCTGATACAACAGATCTATCGATATGGAAGAATACCAATAAAATCCTGCAACTAGAATAAGAGATGCTACAAAATGCTCAAGAATTAAGATATAATCCTCCAAAGGAAATTTAATAAGATGATGCAAGATACAAGATTAATTTCTTTCCCTCTAAGGTTCAGATCCAAACCCCCCTAGCTGAGTTGCGCCCTTCTGGATGGCTGAATAACTCAATAATTCGATGCTTATGTTGGAATCTTCAAAACACTATGAAACTGTATGGAATAGTAGATCGTGGAAAGACAAACCTCCTCTTAAAGTCTTATGTTGAGAGATAGAAATATTCTCCTCTAATAATTGAGACCCCAAACTGAGTTGCCCCCTCCTGGATGAGTGAAGAGACCCAATAATTGGGTCTCATTGTTGTGAGCCTCCAAATTCTATGATGCTTGCTGGGAATGTAGATCGGGGAAAGAAAAAACCCTTGGTGAAGTCTCTAGATGAATAGTGAAGATCTAGTCCTCCAAACTGATGAAACCCTTATCTCCAGTGCACCCTCCATCTCTCCAACTCTTTCGAAGATCTAGTAAATAAAATGGAAGGTAAACCTCTCTCCAAATATGCTAGGAATGATGGATGAGGCCCTACAGAGAAAACCTAAATGTCCAAAAGTCCAAAATATTCCTCTATATCATGGATCGAACTCTTCTTCCTTCAATGGTGCGCCCTCATGCTGGAAACCCCCTAGGTTACACATTGTCCTTTCCCTGAATGCTTGATGGTGTCTGTAGTTGTTGTAGAATGGTTTGGGTGGAGTATTGTATCCTTGATACCAATATTGGATAAAGAGAGGTGGGATATTTCATCACCGAGTTGATCTCTAGGGTTTGTAGTCTCAAAACCCTCAAAACTATTTTGTGCCCAAGAGCCCAAATGAAAAATGTAATAATAATATAGAATGAGTGAGAAGTGTTCCCTTCCTTTATTTTATACTTCGGATCTATTTATCTTTTGAGTTAGTTAAATCCTAGGGTTAACTCCTACCTTTTCCACAGATTCTCTTTTCTTTCCTTTAGTTACCTTTTCCACCCAAAGTCAACTTAATAATATAACTTGTGCTTAGGTAATGGATTTGGGTTGACTTTTTCCCCATGATTCATGAGACTATAGTCTAGTGTGGACAACTATACTACTAAGTATCTCCAAACCTTTTCATCAAGAGGAGGGGGAAATTACATTAGAAGCCTATGGAACCTTTAAGTCTTATTCCTTCTTTGAACCTATTGCATCTTATGGAGTTTGAGTATCAGAAACCCTCTCAAACAATTTTACTTTCATTTCTTTGTTATCATGAAAAATATGAGCTATGACCTGTTGAGCTTCCTTAAGATGATATTGTAGCTCCTTGATTACTTGGTATTTCTCTTCTGGATACAACTCATCTTCATCCATCCCTTGCGATGAATGATTAACATACTGTGTATGAAGGGAAGGTACAAGAAATCTCTTGGCAGCTAACCTTGTGATTGGGATACTAACTCTTGGTGTTTCCTCCACCTCATCAACAAAGTGTAGCCTTATAACTTTCATTTTAACTAGTTTTCTTGGTGAAGAATCATCAATCTCCTTTCCTTTCCCCATGCCTTGTTCTGCAGACCATTTTTCTTTCCTTCTTGAAACTCTAAATGCCACTTTCTCAATAGATGAGGGGGTGTCTCCTTTGGGATCTAGAGAAATGTTAGTTGAGGTCAAGAAAGAACCCCAATCTCTTTTTAATTTCATGAGTTCTTCCACCACTAGAAACTTGACCAAGGATAAATGAGTATACCTTTATCCCATAAGGATTCATCAAAATCCTTATGGGATAATGGTATACCCTATCAAATATTCCCTCACAAGTGAAATATCATTGGACTACTCTTAACAACTTTTCATAATTCTCCAGTATGCATTCTCTTGGAATAGTGGTGCCAAACCTCTGCTTCTTGTAATTAGGTTTCATGAAATCAGTATAGAAAACTCAATCAAGAGGCATACCTTTAAACCACTTCTCCCCATGGACTAGAATCTCAGTTGCAACAACCATTGTGTCCTTTGATACCTGGAAGGTAATTTCAACAACCCTTGTCTGGACACCATTGAAATTGAGGGCGAACACCTTTGTCACCGGCACATTATATCCTTGAATCTTCTCATAGAACCTCATGCAGATAGATTTCTCAAATGAAACCCTAAACGCAGGATCAGAATTCACCAACTCCAAGATTTGTGGTTCACACCTCAACACACTGCCTCCTTTGCTGTATTTATTTTTGCCTTGAGTGGCCATGCTGCAGATTGTATGTTAAAACACATACTGGTAAGGACATAGAGTTTCAAATGCTAAAAACTTAGACAAGGCACTTTACACAACAAATGGCAAGGTTAGGGTTAGTTCAAATGTGTTAGTGGACACCACAAGACGATGAACAAGTCCTTGAATCCGATATATGTAGGCGAGGGATGTTTGACAAACAAAAAAAAAACTATTGAATCTTTGTGCAATGAAATTTGGGAAGACAGAGGATGCGTAGTATGCACAGAGGATGCGTAACATACAATTCTGTTTGAAATTTGTGTAGCAGGCAGACAAGTTTTTCTTAGCAAGTGGAAAAATTTAATTTATTGTAGAGAAGATATCTGATCGAAAGCATAGGGTTCTTTTGTAATGAAAATGGGAGGAAGATACATGCATATGCCAAGAAAAAAATGATTTTAAGTATGATTAGACCATTTTATAGAAATAATGACCCACAGACCTTGAAACAACTAATGAGACACAACTCCTAGAAGAAACACACAAACTCAATGACTCAATTTTGAATGCATTGGTCTTCTCAAGACCAAGGCATGACTTTACAAACTCTTGAAAAACATATAAATCTACCCTAAAAATAATGATACTAACATTTGTCTCCAATGGGGATGATATCCTCCCTGTAAGGTAGCAAAGAACAACAAACCAGGTGCCTTATCCATTGGGATTTATTTTGACTCAAAAAGACTATAAAAATGAAAAACAAAACTGACTGACAAAACCTTTTTTCAAACTTGACACCACTAACTAAAGTCAACAGAACCTTTGGGCCTTCACTTCGGGCTTCAATTTCTACTAAATGAAGAGTTAAACTGCTCTATCTGAAAAATAAAAATAGTTATTTACAATGAGATGAAAATATCAAAATGTTTAAGTGAAGTAGTGTTTGAGAAACCTGTCATTCACAGGTCCTCCACCAATGAGATATTCATTGAGCTCTTGTAGAAGATAAGATTTGCTTCCATGATAAGAAACAATTTTGAATGGTCCCATCCAAAGGTAGTCAAACTTTCCATGCTTCCCCTTATCTTCATTTCTTACATCCCATTTCAGCACCACATCATCTACCTTGAAATCATCAACTTTTGTATGTTTATTAAACATATTTTTCATTTTATCCTGACGCAGTTGTGTGTTTTTGTATACTTCTCCTCTCATTTGTTGTACATGAATAAATTGTTTGATCTTTCTTTAAGCATCATTTGGTTCAACTTTATGTTCTTGCAACAATTTCATAAATGACATCCCTAATGAGGTAGGGAAAACTGCATCTCTTCCATATACAACCTGGAAAGGTGATGTAGAAATAGATCTCTTGGTAGTGATCCTATCAGCCCACAATGCATAAATAAGTTTCTTGTGCGAAGCCTTCTTGTTTTCCTATAACAACATTTTGATAATTCTTGTCAKAATCTTGTTGGATGACTCAGCTAATCCATTACCCTATGGGTAATAAGCCGTGGAATGACCAAGGGTTATGTTGTAATCACTGCAAAATTTTTCGATTCTCCTGTGGACTTGAATTTTCTTTCATTATCAATTATTATTTTGACTAGGCAACCAAACCTAGACATAATGTTACTTTCCATAAATTTAATAATGACAACAYCAATAGCTTGCCTTGTTGGGAYTTATTCAATCCATTTGGTGAAGTAGTTTGTAGTTGTCAATATCAATCTATGTTGAGTTGAATATGGTGGATGAATCTATCCTATAAAATCAAGGCCGCATTTCCTAAACGATGCTTCAAAAAAAATTGTTTTTAACGGAAAGGACAACAATTTCAATTTACCATAAAAAATATGACATTCATGAGAGCTTGACACTTGATTGTACACATCAGAGAATATGATGGGCCAATAAAACCGTTCTCTCAATATCTTATGCATTGTGGTTTTTCAATAATGGTGCCCTCCACATTTACCCTTATGAAATTCTTTAATAACTTGTTTTACCTCTCGTTCCAATAAGCAACTCAAAAAAATTCCCCGTGGATCCTTCCAATACAAAGAACCATCAAGAATACAAAATTTTACTGATTCTTCAGAAACCTATCTTTTGTTTTTCTTAGTTCAGGAGGAGCTTGCAAATTTTTGAACACATAGATAATGTCAACATACCATGGAGATTCAAGAAATTTTTGGGATACTTGTGGGAATGCTTCTTCTTTTGAATTTTTTGCTAGGTCAATAATAAAATTTATCCCCAATATATCATAATTTGACTGTGTCGTCAGTTTGGCAAGCCCGCAACCTTTGATCATCTTTGTAGGATATATCTCACATCATATTCTAACAAAACAACTATCCATTTACCTCTTCTTCCTTTAGGATCTGACTGAGTCACAATGTCTTTCACAACATTATTGAGAACATAAGAAACACCATGTAATGTCCCCCACCTCTTGAAGAAGAGGTTTGGAAGAAGTAGTGGTCTAGGTGTCCCCACTAGGCCATGTTATCCCCGGTTTCTAGGGATAACTAGGAGATCATGTCTCGAGGCCCACAGGTCCTAGACATGGAGTACCGAGAGTAGGATTGACCTGAGCATGGCCCTGGAGGGCCCATCCTTCTTCTTCTTCACCAGATTTGTCCTATCAGCAACAACAACATTCATCACCATCAGCTTGGACTTGCATCAGAGAAGACTCTTGCTCCATGAGGTAATTGGTCTAGGTATCATGGTATGTATCATGTTTGATCGTTATAACTTTCTTATATATACATCAGGTTCCTTACATTTCTGACAGCTGCTTGGATCTTACACTAACCCACTTGACTATTGTTGGGGGGATTAACGGGGTGCCCTAGCAAGCTTGTATCCATGGGTTTTGGTTAGCCACCAGGGGGGATTTGAAGAGCCATCGTCTGCTCCCACCATGCTATCATTTTACATCTTATCTCCCATACATCCATCCCATTCCCCTAGTCCGAGCATTAGGATGACCTATTTGAGGGGTTACACTTTGTCCTGTAGGAAGAAGGGGATAAAGGCCCAGGGAGTAAAAGAAGCTGGTAAAAGATAAAATCCATAGGAAATAAAACCTAGAGACGCCTCACCCAGGGATCCCCGAGAAGGCAATAAAAGGCCTCTCGATAAGAAACAAAGGGGACCCAAAGAAAAATAATAAAACAAAGCCTAACCCAGAGGATGGGAGGTCTCATCATGAGCCGACCCATTATGTTCATAGGTATCTAGCAATATGACATTGCCATTATCTGGTCACCATGCCAAGGCAATTTCCTCTGGTCAGATCTTGAAGCAAAAAGAAAGAAAAAAGTAATGAATAAAGAAAGAATCAAGGCAAATAAAAGGGATTGGAAAGAACTGCATCTAGGATAGGTACAGTTCACCTCCAACAAAGGCACCCACGGATAATACCTACCCCTGGTTTTCACCGTGTCTGAACATCCTTAGACCATACCATCTCATGTTACATGGCTTGAATGATATCCTTTGGGAACTTTCCTCTTCTTGTGGATGCTGGCCCAACATGGCACTTTGTCTTTTCTTCATCTTTGTATAGTAGGTCAATGTAATGTCTTTGAGCTATTAGATGATATGCTAGGGGTTTTATGCATGTATTTGATAAATTTAATGATGAGATATGATTGAAATTGCTATGATCCCGAGGACTAATGAGCCCATGGAGGGTGAAGTTTTTGATGTGCAGGACCATGCCCGACGGACAGGTACCAATGGATCGGTACACATGGGGAGATGATTAGCTCGGACCTCCATGGGGCTGAAGAGCCCATTAGATGGTTGTTGGGATGGCAGAGACAGGACAATGTTATGATGAGCCTTTGCACATGAAGAAAGAAGGATGTTTCACCCAGGACACTTTGGCTGAGCTTGGCCTAGGGGGGATCACCCACTTCAGATGGAACATTTTACTCTTGATGGATAAGACGTCACCTAGGAGATCAGGACGTTACCTTGAGTGTGTGGCAGTGTGATGAGGTTACTGGCATGTGTGGAAGCTTGGAGGAGCCCTAAAAGGGCCAACGTCTGACTTCTGGATGCTAGATATGCCCAAAAAGGGCCAACGTCTCCCTCAGAAGGGGTTGACGTCCCACCTTTTTCTCATTTTGTGTCATTTATCTAGCAGTTAATGTAAAAACAGTGTAAATTTTGTAGTCATCCTTGTAGGTTGTTTTAATGACCTATTTTGTAATTTAAAGGTCATGGATTGATATATATTAAGGATGTTTTTTCCCTCATTTGAAGATAACACAACTCACTCTCTTGTGAGATACAAAAACTTGCACCCTAGTTTGGGTCTTTTTGGTGTTTTAAGTGAGGTGCTACTCTTCTAGGAGGATTTCTCTTGACATTTATGGTATTTCTCTCATGGAAGGTTTACAACTAGGGTTTGGTTATGCTTTCTTCATGACATGTAAGTGAATTTTTCATGCAAAACTTCTTAAGTGAATGGTTGTAGGATTAATTTCTTACATTTTGGTATTATATTGCTGAATTTTAAAACCCTAGGTAGCAAGCACACAAGTAGGTCATTGCTATATGTCCCCATGTTGAGAAATAGTTTTCAGCCATTGAAATAAGAAGATATAGCCTAGCCGTTGCTAGACTTTTCATTCTTTTTTCTGAGCTAGTGTTGAAGTTATAGGTTGAAAAGAGGAGACGTACTAGGCCTAGTTGCATTACACCTAGGGTTTCACCTTCTAGGGTTTGAAGGCCTTGCTTTTGCAACACCTTCTCCCTTAAATTTGTACTTTGAAGCTAGCCATTTTTTCAAGTGTATTTAGAGAAGGAGGAAGGAGCACAAGGCCTTGCTTAATCAACATCGGAGTGAGCCTCCTTCCCCTAGGGTTTTGATTCTAGAGCCCTGCCATTGTAGCACCTTAGAACCCTACCTTCTAGTCTTTAAGTTTTAATCCTCTCGATACTTTGTGCCCTTGATTTTGACTCCATTTACCCTAAGGCACTGGTAATATCTCCAACATTGAGTTTCTAGTGTATAAAACCATCTTTCAAACTTTAATTTTTGAAACCCTAACTAACCCTAACGCTGCTAACCTAGGCTGATGTCATACTTGACGCAGCAAGATTTTGACTAATAAATAAGAAATTAAATGATGACGTCAAGCATTTACTGAATAAATCGTTGATTAGATATACTATAGGCTTGGTCATTTTGGTAGATATTGATGAATGGGTGATCTTTCATAGGCTAATTAGCAGAACGTTGACTTCATCTTATGTATTACATTACTTATTGATTGAAATCAGATAGTTAATAAGTACTAACCCTTTGAGTTATAGCCTACAAATACACATATTGTGTTGTTATTATCTTGTTCCGGGAAGGTGTTTTCAATAGGGACTTCACTTCTTTATTGGTTGATTAGCTAGACTATCTGATACTAGTGGTAACCTGCGAGGAGGGAAATATTAACACTTGACCTTGTATCCATTGCCTCTTCAAACCCCAGGTTACCAGGGACGTCTCCCCTGGGCCAACCTCCCTAAACAGAAATAACCTCCCCATCGAGGTGACATTGGGTGGGGAATGTTACTGTTACGCCAGTTTGTCCTCTATCCTATAGTCTGTGACCTTAAATATAAACTACACGATAACATTTTGGTGCCATTTTCGGGGAACACCGAGTCAATCTTCCTCAATGAAAAATCCTTTGGCAAGCCTTGCCTCAAAGAACTTTCTCTTACAAGCTTACCTGGTGACTCCACTAAGACTTTATTCCCCTATTCTTTGATAGTTTCAGGAAAACCATCTGGCGACTCCATGATGACCCGTAGCGGAAAACTATATTCAAATCCCGCTACTGTGACAACCACCACTCTAACAAACCCTGTGCCTCTAACCAATCCAAATCCTCACAAATGGTCTCATTCAGAGAGTTTCAATTGCTTTGAATTTAGCAACATCCAAGGTGGATTACATGATTT
>ML841323.1:58536-68883 GCA_009831015.1 Picea engelmannii | reverse complement strand
CATTGAAATAAAACCACTACAACGATCTTCATTCACTGCAAAATTTGTTTCCTTTTAATTGAAGGATATTAATTTCATATGTTACTTAACAACCGAATGATCCCAATAACAAAACTCAGACCAACTTAGGTAAGGATAGAGTGCAATCTATGCCAACCATAATTCGACATAAGGTTAATTTCAACCCTGCAATGCTTATCATGTGATAGACTGGGTTCAAAGGTCTAGTGGCTTTATTCACCAGTGATCCACCAATAAAAATAGACCAAAAAAACTCATAGGTAACACACAACCGACTATGCAAGTAACAGGTTTACCCATTGTTCAATTAGAACCAAGCTCAAATTAAATCCCCAACATGTGTTTACAACCGCCGAGCCAAAGAGGGTTAGGTTCGACCGGAGGGAGAGAGTATTAGTTAATGGATTTTATACAACCAAAACTCTAACACCATCATTACAAACTATAACACAATCGAATCCAAAGTGCCACCAAACAATTTCCATCGTATACATTTAAGACCATGGGAGGAATTTTGACAGTGACACCATCCAAAAAAAATCATAGAACAATAACCAAGCTTCACATTCATCCAACCAACTGTCACATAACTTCAGACTAGGTCATAGTTGACACCTCAGGGAAAACCAAAACCTTGTTTCTCCATTTAATTCATAACATCAGTTCCCTCAAACCACACATGGTTGCAAATAACACCCACAGGCCAAACATAACAATTTAGACGGGGAAAGATATAACAAAGGCCGAAAAGTCACCTATGACTATGTGGCACATCAAGAAACAAAACCCATCACAACCAAACCACCATTGATATTAATGGAGGTAAACCCATTTCAAAAATGCAGAAGGAGCGAAACACAAAGTCATATCATACCACAGTTACCATAACCAATACCAAAAACGAAGTATCATAACCAATCTATTATCAACAACCTTGAAACCAGAGTGCTCAACTATGATAGGGAACAACAATATCATTTGCGCAAACATAACCCATAAATTCAACAGGAAAGGAACCATAAACCATTTACAACATGACAACCAACTCGCACAGACAAAGCATACATATTCGCCACTGTAACTTTAGAATGAAAAGATCTAGCAAGAAAAATATAAGGGCCAAGTATCTATTCTACCTTGGAGCAGAGTGCATAATGAATGGAAGACAAGAAACTCATACCTGTTTTGGAAAACACAAAGGAAAAACCAACAACTCTATTATTTTCTCCAAAAGTTGAGCAACACAAAGAAACCAAAGCCTAAGCCAACCACAATGTGAACCAAGGAGGGTGGTGGCCTCAGGGGTATGGTTGGAGCGATGTGCAGTAATTGCACGTCATTTCCAACATAAATGACCACCAACCCAAGTACGAGCACACCATACACTGGCCCCCAAAAATTAGCATAACAAACCATATAATAGGCCACAACTTTCCAAATTAAACAATGATTTACCACCTTGTTGTATGCAACCTTAACACCATACTACATATTCATTGCTATAACAAGAGGATCAACACATCACCCACATTAAAACGCATCATAAGTAACATATTATATGATCATAATACCATATGTATAACAAATCCCAAATTTCAAGGATTGAATTCTCCTCAAAATAATAACATAACTATTGTTGACCATCATTACCATGAACACTGTGTGTGAGTTGAAGCTTGAACCTTTACCATATGAAAACCAACCATAACATAGCGATGCCCATAGTCATGATAAAAGGCCAAACACAAGTGCAACAATAGTAACCAGGAGGGCCATTACACAACCCTTTAATTTACTCAACTCAATTTCCACATAACCAACCAATTACCAATTTGCCTTAGAGATCATTTAGAAACATAGAGATATTCTGCAAGGTAATCCTGAGTGCTAAGATAAAAAAGATCCATTCTTCATCATAATTCATATGATGGGGTTCCACCTATTTAGTTATTATCATGTAGGGGTTTGAAGTTGTGCTTTTGGGCATCAACAAGCTAGCGACTCTAGAGGGAACTTTGTCCTCAACATATTAGAACTCAGAATGTTGTGGTCTCACCAACCAATAGTGAGTAAACAAAAGAAAACTGTTGAAAAGAAAAGTTATGCAATAGGGGGGAAAATATGGTTTAAGAGAAATAATGAGGCGGGATTTTGGGAATAACTTATGGAAAGTGGTACGTATGAATGGAATTGGTCCTGTATGCATAACGATCATATACGACATGAGAAAATCACATCTTAATTTTTAAGGAGTACTCTTCTGGTATGCTCTTGAATCTCATAATGGAGAGAAGAAAGGGATAGTAGAAATCAGGAAGAAGGCAAAACAACTATTCTTCAACAGTATTGAAACAACAAGCTATTTCAGTGATGTCTAACAAAGGGGTACATCATGACAATAATGTGTATCTCACCTATAATTGATCATCATATTTACAAAATGACATCGACATGGAAAAATTGATCTAGACTTTACTTCTAATTATTACATATAGAAACAATAGAAAACAAAACTTGACTAAATCAAAGTTGAAAGGAAAACAATAAAACCAAAGAAAATTATACAACAATTATATTTACATAAGTGCTGATGATCAATCTGATTCCATATAATGCTTTAAGTGGGACCCGTTAGTATTGTAAGAGAACAATCACTCTTCTAGATCCTTTAGAAGGTAAGAGTTTGCTCCTAGGACAAAGGCGATTTTAAAGGGACCTAGCCATAATTTATGAAATTTTGAGTGCCTACCTCTTTTAGCATGAGTTGAGTCCCATAGGAGGACCTTATCATTAACCTTGAATCTAGCAGTCTTTTCTCTCTTATTAAAATATCTTTTCACAGTTTGTTGCCTTATTCTTAGGTTCTCTAAAGAAAAATCTCTTTAATCTTCCAGGGCTAGTAATGCATGAATTATTTAAGGAAAACTGGAATAATTTAACTCCTCAACCTATAAAATCAGTCATAAGGAGGAAAGATCTAACTCAGCAGGTAGAATAGCCTCTTAGCCATAAACAAGCTGAAAGGGAGAAAGGCCTATACTTTCTTTGGTGGTTGTATGTTCAGCCCATAAGCAAGGAGCGTGTGCCACTGGCGAGGTTTGTCTTCTATGATATTCTTGATGATCCTAACCAAATTCTTGTTAGTGGACTCAACTTTCCCATTTCCTTGAGGGTAATAAGAATAAGAAGTGAAATGCTTGATCCCTGATTTAGCCAGAAATTGGGTCAACTTTGTAGAAATTAAAGATGGGACATTATCTGTATGATCTCCAATGAGATGTCGAATCTGGAGAAATGTTGGATTCTAAGAAGGAAATTACCTGGCCATCCTGTGCATGCTTAAGAGGAAGAGCCTCAATCCACTTAGTAAAGTAATCAATGGCTATCAAAATAAAGATATGTCCTACAGAAGACAGAGGATTGATAGGACCAATAAAGTCTAAGCCCCATTTATAAAAAGGGAAATAAGGGAGGACATGTTGTAAGGGCATGTAAGAAAGGCATTCTTTCCCATCAAAATTTTGGCATTTATTGCAAGATCTTGCAAATTTATAAGAATCACGAAAAATCCAAGTCCAATAGTAACCACTTCTTATGATTTTAAAGGTAGTAGCCTTTGTAGAAAGTGACCACCGATATGGATGACTAAAGCTAACGATCCATGGATTTCATGTAATAATTTATGTGCTTCTTCATCATTCACACATCGAAGTAACAAGCTATCAACATACCTCCTAAAAAAAAGTCTCCTAAAATAATATACTTGGAAGCTTCAAGGAAGAGTCTCCTTCTCTGATGAGGATCTAAGTTATCTGGGCATCCTTGATGCTACAAATAATACACAATATTTTTATACCAGGGATGCTTAGCTATAGTAACATTTTGGTCTTCAATATAAAATAGAGCAGAAAGATGATTATGTCGATCGTCAAGTTCTTCACTCGGTTCAGGATGCTGAGCTAAGTGAAGAGCTAAGTATCGTCCCTTGATATTATTTGAAGTCATGATTATCAGATCATGCTCTTGAATTTTGGAAAGCCAATGTGCAAGTTTTCCTTAAAGATAATTATATGAAAGTAGAAACTTCATTGTAGGAAAAGGGACTTTTACCTGTGTATGTTTTCCCAAAATAAAATGGCGATTTTTTTCTATAGCTTTAACAAGAGGAAAGGAATGCTTATCGATATAAGAATACTTTATTTCATTATCTGATAAACTTTGTCTCATGTAAGCTACATGTTTTTCATTGTTTTGGTCATCATTCTGTAAGAGGATAACAAAGATTGCTTCCTTGGTGACATTGGTATATATGATAAAATCTTTCTCGAAATATGATTTTGCCAAGATCGGTGCAGAGATGATTTCTTTCTTAATCCCAAGAAAAGAGTTTTCGACGTCATCCGTCCAAGAGAAAGAATGATCTTGCTTCAGAATAATATGAATTGGTTTAACTATGGAAGAGAAATATGGAACAAACCTATGAATGAAATTAATAATGCCCATGAAAGTTTGGACTAGGTGGGGGCAGGAAGATTCAGAATTGCAGTAATTATTTCAGAGTCAATTCTTATTCTTGAATAAAAAAAATATAACCAAGGATCTTGCCCTTAGTGACACCAAAAATAGACTTGGAAGTATTTAAAGAAATGCCAATTCTTTTGCAAGGCATGAGAAATTTTCTAATATGACCGAAATGATCCAACTGATTATTTGAATAGAAAGTCAAATCATCAAGATAAACTTGGATAATTTTACCGATCAGATCATCAAAATATATCTGCATAGCTCTTTGAAAGGTGGCACTTGCATTAGACAAGAAAAAAGGAATACGTTCATAAGAAAATGTGCCCCATCATGTAGTAAATGTGGTTTTATATCTATCAGTCCTCTTTACCTTGATTTGATTATAGCCACAAAATCCATCAAGTAAGGACATCATTTGTGACCCTGCAACTTGTTGAAAAATCATTTCCATATTAGGGAGAGGAAAATGATCTTTGACACTCACTCTATTTAATGCACAGAAATCGATGCATAATATGATATGAGCAGTAGTTTTCCGAACATGTACCGGATTTGAAACCCACTCGGACTACTTAACCGAAAATATTATACCATCTTTCAATAGTTTTTCCAACTCTTTCCTAATAGTAGCTTCGAGCTCAGGGTTAACAGGTCTTTGATTTTGCCTAACTGGTTTTACCCCTTGATATAAATGGCATGCTGTATGCGAGAAAGATCAAAACCATGAAGATCCTCATATGACCATGAAAAAACATCTTGAAACTCAAGAATATTGGGCACCTAGTTTGAAAATCTTCGGGGATTCAGATTTCCTAAGGTTCAAGGAAATGGTATCACCTACTTTCCTCTTTGACTCCTCTTCCTTATGTATCTCTTTGTTTCTCACATCACTTGATGAAAATTAAATTTCGATAGGAGTCAATCCTTTCAGACATTTATCATCTTCAATGGATATGATTTATTTTGGCTTAAATGGTTCATTTTGTATGAAAGTGCAAATGCATTCATCACTTGGGAACGCCTTCCATGATTCCACGTTATCAGGGATATGGGAACGATATAGATATTGGAACGTACAATCAGATCGTTGAGGTAAAATCTGTCGGGTAGGAGATGTTGCAAACACTGCTAACCTATTAGCCATTGAATTGCGTTCCCACTTAACATGAGTGATGTTAAATGATAACATGTTTGAAATGAGAATCCAAACAGCTTGGGTATAACATTTACGAAACTTATTTATAGGTGAATAAATCTTATGTACAAGGTTCACAACAAGTTTAGAATCATCAAAGACTATAAGGTGGCCACAACCAAGGTTATACACATTTTCGATACCTAACAATAGGGCCTCAAACTCGGTGACGTTGTTAGTGAAAGCAAAGTTTAACCTATAAGAAAAATTGTGGATATTACCTATAGGGGAGTATAAAATAATGTTGGCTCCATTACCTTCATTTGAGCATGAGACATCGAAATTCATGTGCCACATGCCATCATCAAATTCAATTGGTTCATGGATAGTGTCACCCTCATCGACGAAGATAGATTATAATCCCAAATCTTCTTCAAAATAATTTACATTAGGTTGGGGAACACTCTCTATGTACGGTGAAATTCTTCCTTCCCTCATAAATATAATGTTATTTACATTCCTAGGAACAGAAAAATCAGTTATGTCAAGTGAAAGATATCCACCTGTTAGGGCTTCCCAGTCTCTTCCTAAAATGATTGAATAATTTATTTCTGGCATATCAATTACCTAGATACTGAGGGTAGTTCTTATTTCAGGATGCGCACACAAAACTAAGGTTAAATATTTGATTGCACCTATAGTTTACAGTTGCAAATTGTTGTAAGAGAGCATGCTTCTAGAATTTTCATTAGTTCACGATAAGCCAAGATCTCCCATGATAATTTTTGATATTACACTTGGACCAAACTCACCATAAATTAGGAAACAATGAGCTATTTTATCCAAAATTTTTACAGAAATGTAAAAAGGGGGATTTTCTATAGGTTTCCTAAAATTATTTACTTACAGTTGAAGCCTCTTCTTTTGACTCTTCAAAAAGATTGGCTATAGTAGAAACTTTTCCTTCCATAAAATTCTTGAGATGCTTTTGTTGTTCAAGGATGGAAACCATGTCCAAAAGAGTAGCATCAACCTTGATATTAGCCAACTGGTTAAGGATGTTGTATTTAAAAGAGGGAAGAGGGGAAGGCATTTCTTGATTTTATGGAACTCTAACAACTTGTGTATCATTGATCTGAGAAGACGTGCTTGGCGTGGAAGAATTACGAGAAGGGTCATATTTTCCCTTGGCGATGTAAGATTTGTTCCTAGTATTGATTATCATAACATCCTCAGGTTCAACCTAGTCTAGAACCACGATTGAGGTATCGGGCCTTTTGCCAAAGATCTTATCTATGGCATTTTTCTTAACTTCGCAAGTACTTTCTTCATGATTTTCTTCACAGAAGTTACACCAACTGCGAGACATAATGGCCTTTGGAAGAAAAGTATTTTCATTAGTATTCCTAAAAAGCACTGAGGAATAAGAAGATGCGACAGGGTTAGGTGAAGAAACACTTCCCTTTCGTTCGTAGGCTATCATCCTATTGTTCATATCTTACACGATCTACAAGAGGGAAGACATATATGTTTTCTTGACCGAGTCCCCTTTAGGGAGACCAATTCTTTTAAGTTGCTCTTCATATTCTGGACAAGTATGAAGAGTGAAACTAAGATTGTCTATATCCTTTTCTTTGATCCTATGACAATAAGGAGAAGGTAGTGCATTATATTAATGCATGAAAGCGACTTGGTTTTGGGGGTGAATTAGTTCATGGATTTGATTGTATAGTTTGGTGAAGCACAGGTTAAAGGAATTAATGGTTTCACCATCCTTAGAGGAAATATTGTTGTATTCCCTTAACTATTTAGCTGAACTCTTGGATTATCTATAAGTGGACTTGAACCAATAAACCAATTCTTCCCATGTGGAAATAATTTTAGGAGGTAGATCAAAGAGATATTCCACAGCTTTCCCTTTGAGGGAATTGACAAACAAACACATGGAAGTGTCTTTATCGTTAGCCCTGATGTTATGACAAGCATTAGAAAATGCTACTAGGTTTTCATTTGTAGTAACAGTATTGTTCCCCGAGAACTTAGGAAGATGTTCCTTAAAATTCAGTAATGGGAGAGTAGAGGGTGCCATATTCAAGGGAGAAGACACATGCCATGGAGTGGTCATAGCATCTTCTTCGAACTATAAAAGCCCATATTTCTTTATCACTTTAGTAGGATTAGTAGTGGATTGATCATGGCTCTGATGGTTGTATATACTACCAGTCACTGACGAAACAGAAGGTTGGGAGGAGGAGGCACCTCTGATTCCACTGCCACTGCCTGCAGATGTCATGTTGAAGGTAATAGGTATAGGTGATGAAGGTGAACTAAAAGAATATTACATATTTCTCCTTAGATAACTTTCTTGAGTTGACAGAACAACTTTCCTATTTCCTATTTCAAAAATAGGAGTAGCTTCAGGGGACAATCATGTTCTTCTTCAAGAAATGCAAGGATTTGAGGACATGAAAAGAAATTACAAGGACTTAGGAGAGAAGAGGTTACTGTTGATTTATGGGATACCTTTTCCTAGCTTCCTAGCATTCACAGATACTTATATCTCTTTCAACTACTTCCCAAGAGCGTTCAAGTTCAACACGAGTACTAGCAGTCTCTAAAATAGTGTTGAACAAGGTTAAGGCAATGCTAGTTTGGTCGTTAAGAATGCTTCCAATATCAGGGTGTCTTGTAACGGGTGTTGTCATGGAAAAAATCATTCAAGGAGTATTTAAACAAAACAAAAAAAATTAAATAAAAGTGTTAATACAATCAACCAGAGAGATATGGAAGATCTCCCTAGTATGGTCGCCAAATAAATGTTGAGGAAAAGGTATGAAGAACCTTACTCAATTATTTTCAGATCTTGCTAGGATAAATCAATATAGTTGGGAATGTCACCCTGGGTTTATATCCTTACAACAAAAATAAAAATCACTTGATCCACTGATAACAAGTACAAGGAACCAAGGCTAGTTTATTTTGTTATTTCAATGTAAAAAAAAAAAAAACTTTAATAGAAGTTACACATATGTATGTACAATAATTGTATGAGTGTGTACATGGAAAATAAAAGAAATATAAATCATATCAACACAGTACAAGTGAGAGATAAAAATTAGAAAACCAATTTCTCATATTGATTTCATTATGAGATACAAGATTGGATTATTTTTACAAACCCCTGTGAGGGTAGGGACCAAAGTCATCTTTAGAAGCCTTTGATGAGCACCATGTAAAAATACTTTGACAACAAAAGAAAACTGAAGCTAGAAATCTGGATCATCTTGCCAAAACTATTTTCACTTGACTTTGCAAAATATTTTTTATCAGTCATAAAATCTAATTTTTAAAGAGACAAGAACACAGACTGCCAAAGATAGGTCATACACCTTTAAAACAAGTTGTTGAAATATGTGATTCAATTTCAAATCTTGTTTCCTTCAATAAGACCCTCCTGTCATCAAGATAGTTAAGCCTTCTAGCAAACTCAAAATGAATAAAAGATAGAAATATCTCACTTAGTATAGAGCATACCTTATGGTAGAAGTTATCCTTCTATTCTCCTACCTTTGTCTCTTCATATCATTGAACATTTATTCCTCTTCAATAAGTTATGGTAGTTCAACTACCTTTCTTTAGTTAAGTCAAATTAACTTAACTAATTAATTTGAGACAAATAAATAATAATAATATATAAATAGGGGTCTTAAATAATAACTAAATAGGTGGGACCCCTTGTGACTCCCATTTATTTCCTTTTGTAATAACAAATATCCAAATCATTCAATTCAAAAATATCTCCTTGCAACTGCTGCTTCATATATATACACTCAAATAATAAATATCAACAAAATGTAATATAACCATGTCCTAAAAAATAACATCACATCCAAGTTGTCCAATAAAAAATGCTCAAATGAATGTTGTTGTCCAAAATAGAGTCAAAATATATTCTTTTTGTCTAAAACTTTATCAAAATAAAAATACTATCTTCAACATATAAAACAACCTTAATCATCATCAAAATCCATCTTTCTTATGTGAGGCATTAGGCCTCTTCTCACTGTTGTCCCCTTTTGATTTTTTTGTGGAAACCTTTGAATGGTTAGAGCCTTGAGGCTGAACTGCACTAATAACATGAGAAAAATCATCCTTAAGATGAAGATGGGAGGAGACTGATTTGGAAGATTCCTTGGATGAGTCAGAGTGAGTAGCTATTTTTTTTCCCTTGTCCTGCACAGGCTCAGGGACATCTGTTTTTAATCTTTTATTGGCATGTGATGACTGCAGAGGTGATCAGACAATAGGATCATATTTGGAAACTTGATTTTTTGGTGGTGGAGTGGGTAATGGAAACAATGTAGTGGGGAAACCGTGGTGGTGAACAACGGGTTGGTGGAAAATATCTTTCCAACCATCGTTGGCGGGCAGTTCTGGTCACATTGATACATGAGGAGGGACTGGAATGCCAAAAACATTATGGATGGGATGAAAAGTAGGTCTGCTAGGATGAGGTTTTAAAATTCCCTGGCCAACTAGGTTGAAGAAACCATCTTGGAAAAGTTGATTTATCTCTTGAGGATCAACATCAAAGTGTATAGACAATCATGGCCTTCTATCACCCCTTTGTCAGTTTCCTTTTTTATTATCATTTCTTCCCCTGTTTG
>ML841323.1:0-40098 GCA_009831015.1 Picea engelmannii | reverse complement strand
TAATAAGTATATATAAGTCTCTCCACAGGGTAAAACCTCCCTGTGGATAATATCAAACTGTTTTACATAATCTGGGAAATATCCCAAAATCAACTAAACTAGGAAATCAAAATGCAAATAAAATATCTCAAATATCCTCTAACTTCTCATCAACTCCAATGCAATTTTGAATTCATCTGCAATAGACCAAAAATATCTAGTTAGAAAGATATTTTGTTAACAAAACAATAAAAATCTGACTCTACAGACTTAGTTACAGAATCATCTGATTCTGTAGCTAGTCTAAAATAACATACAGGATCAGGATCAAGATCAAATCAAATCTTTTAAAATAATTAAAACCAATTTTTTTCCAATGATCATTTAAAATGAATCACTAATGATTCAAATGATTTCATCATTTAAATTAAACAAAATCAAAAGTGATTCAATCGAAAACAGGGGTAAGAATACTCTGTTTTTCTGTTACCATAAAATCGGGTCAAACAATAACAAGATTGTTTCATATCCAAATGAAATCAACAGTGAGTCATATCGTATGTGATACGATCTAATCCAACATAACCAATTTCCACTTGTCATAGCTATAATGATATAACAATAGATTCATACCGTTCAATCAAATGTAAAGATAGAAAGACTGTTTCGATTATGTTCAAATGAAATCATACTTAACAACAACAACCCAACGAATTTCGTGATTGATCCTTGCACAGTCAATAGACAGGATCGATAAATCATGATCGCAATCTTAATAGAATCAACAGAGGTTATAATTATCAGCTGGGAAAATAATCAAATCACGACCGAGTTTAATTATAGCAACAAATCGTGAACTTGGATATAGTCACTTTCGTTCCTCAAATCAAATTTAAACAGCATATTCATTGCAATATGAATCGAACTGATAACATGGTGGATTAAACCAATGCGAATTAAATGGCTGGGTATAACTGTTATGAATCGTATCTATTCACGATTTGGGTGCATATTAATAGAAACATATTGAATATTATCCAAATTATATTCCTGTTGGTCGAAAGTCATATGGGACATAAAACCGTAATAGTTAACCATTATTGCCAATCATATCGTATACATTAAAACCAATTCGAATCGAAACTTGATTGTGTTCAAAATTGAAATACGAGAAACAGCTTGTGCCTATAATAGATACAAACGGTTTCAATTGACAACAGAGTATCCAATTTAAGCTAAATAAAACCAATCAAATCTATACCATGATCAATCGAATCGAAGAAAATCCAATCAAAGCTAAACTGGGAAAACGAAATTCGATTAATCAAAACAAAACTATGTACATAATGCATATAATGTGACAGAACAAATCCAAGCTGTAATCAGAGCTATTCAAAGAATTCGAATTCATTGTATAAACAAGTGATAGAACATACCAGTGAGGCTGCTCAAACTATGCCAACTTAGAATTCACGACCGTTGTAGCTGACTCCACATTTTTAAACAAGATAGAGCCAGTCGTCCTCTGTTTCTTATCAGTGGCTTGCAATTTAGCCTTTTGACTGGTAAGCCGTGCAACTTGGTCCTCCAAAGAGTGAATTCTCGACTGTAGCATTGGCACATCAAGATAATACCTTTCTAACCACGAGCTACATTGATCACAGGGTGGCATTGTAGGTTCTAACAGAGCAGGAGAGGGTTTAGATGAATGACCGAGGGTTTCACAAGGCAGCTTAATGCCTGGGTTGGTAGGGTCATTTTGCAGGCAAGGGGGTAGATTTGTCACAAAGTCATAAGAGGGTTCGGCACACAAACCTTCCGAATAGGGGTATTCACTAGCCAAGAAATGCTCCACTTCCGAGTCGGAGTCTTCACTTAACACGATAGGATTAAGCTCGACTGGGGGTTTTGGATTATTCCTCGCCATTCGAGAAATTAGACGGGCATTCTTTTTTCCTTTGGCGTTTTCAGTAGGTTTGGATTTAGGCTTCTTGCCCACAGGCTTAACAGTATCGACATCCTTGGTCAGAGAGTGGGGTAGGTCGATAGGTGAGTCGGGTAAGGCTTTAGGTAACATAATGCTATAGGGTACTGGGGGTGCAGCCTTGTCTTCGCTCACCACAGGTTTGTCAACCTGTGGAGGGTTTGAATCTAGAAAATCGTTGCGAGCAAGAAAATCATTCCAACAGTCTCTGTGTAACCCCAAATGACAGACAACAATAATTTTGACCAGCCCATAGTGAAAGAGGCTGCTATCGGCCTGGTTCCTTTTGTATTTCTTAGACATTTTGAACAGGCTTCTATGCAAGTAATAGGGCATATTGAGCTGATAACCCATAAAAACCATAAGCAAACGAAGGTGGTGTAAGAAAACAAAACCGTACCGACCTTCACAAGTGATAAACTATTTGATAATCATCAACAAATCATGCCAATGCTGTTTCAGCATGGTCACCGGCAAACCTTTATCACAGGAGCTAACCTTACGTGACTGGAAGAGCAGTGTCCAAGGGACCTCTTCCACTTTGCAATTCTTGGACCATCGTTGTCCAGTGGCGGGCAAACCCGTAGCAAGACTGATAAACTGCTCGTCAATTTCCAATTGAACATCGCCGACCTTGGCTCGACATCCATCAAATGTCATGGCAAATTGCCTAACAACGCAGAGGTTAAAACCATCAAATTTCTGTATGAACGGGAACCACCCACTGTCATCAAGGTCACTGCGGGCATTGTCGAACATCAACAGATCCTGGCTGCCATTCGGTTCAGCCCTCATGACTGGAGCCATGGTGCGAGCACATGGTAAGGGTTTGGGTCACATTCACCAACACACAGGAGCAGAGTCATTTGGGCTAACAGCTACGAACGATCAAAGGGGAAGCATTAATGTGTGCATGCGAGGGTGGTGGAATTATTCACCGCCATGCATAATAGTAATGGAAAATTACAACTACCAATTAATCCTCTGTTCAATCAATCATAACATAGCTCAAAACCATATTATTCGGTCAACCAAAACACCAAACGATGAGTGATATGCCAACGCGCAAATGACTATAGTTTTTCAAACCAATATCATTCAATCATAAAATCAAACCCAAATGTTAACCACACGCCAGTGCATAAATGTTTAATCAAACGTTTTAATCCATTGTGCCAATTGAATTCATAAAATTAACAAGCCAAGAGCTATCAAAATTTTAACATAAGGATCACATCATATATATAAAAACAAAAAATAATTCATGACCTTTATGCAATTCAGAGAATCAAGTATAAACCCATATGATCAATGCCTCATAAGTTTAATAAAATCAAGTTGCGCAATCAAAGTAAGAATAGGCAAATAAGCATAATTCGAAAATCCTTTTAGCCACTCAATGATAAACCAAATGTAAGTGCCATTCAAAATATCAATAAAAGATCATGACAGTTCAAATAATGATGGAAGAGTTTTCACGCTTACAGTCGTGAAAACTAAATGGAAACGAATTTATAAGTGTCGCAAGAAATTAAAATATCGTCTATTTGAAAAATGCGACGACAATTTGAAGTTCAAAAGACATAGGTGTAGGCAGCTTATAGGGCAATAGAAAAAATTGAATTGGCTGCCAACAGATCAGCAGTTGTGTCTTGGTTCAGTCGGAAGAAGAAGTCAGTGGCTTTGAGTTCGACAGAGGCTGAGTATATGGCAGCTAGTCAGGCTAGTTGTGAGGCCCTTTGGCTTCGCAAGATGTTGGTTGGATTGTTTGGTGTGCAGTTGAGGCCTACCATGATTTACTGTGATAATCAGAGTTGCATTAAACTCTTGGAGAATCCAATTTTTCATGACCGGTCTAAGCATATCGAGATTCGGTATCACTTCATCCGTGATTATGTTCAGAGAGGAGCTGTGGAGATACAGTACATATCTACTGAGGAGCAGGTTGCAGACATACTCACCAAGGCATTGAACATGGGCAATTTTGTATTTTTCAGGGACAAGCTTGGAGTGGTGAGTAACACTTTCCTCGGTATGAGGGAGTGTTAAATTTTTAATTAAATAAAGTACCAAGGCAAGTGTTTCTCTTCCCTAGGCACCTAAGGGGGAGAAATTGCCGAATGTGGGTCCTAGTCATTTAGTTTGTGAGATGCAAATTAAAAGGTGACTTTATGATTAAAGCGGGGGTGAGTGAAGAGACATCAAATCTCAGCCACCCATCTAATCTAATCTCTGCCGTTAGATTAGAAAAATCCTCACCTTCCCTCATGAGGTTGATTAAGGCAAGTGGGCGCACCCATTCTTGGGTAAGAAGTAGCAGCAGTCTTGTTGAGAGAGCAAGAGACTCTTGGTGAGATGCCAAGAAGTTCTTGGTGAGATGCCAAGAACGAGGAAGTTGAAGAATCTTGTTGAGAGAACAAGAATAGCTCAAGCATTCTTGTTGAGAGAACAAGAGAGAGCAAGAGAGAGGTCGAGATGAAGAAAAGAGACAACAGATGCAATTTATGGGAGTATTGGCATGCATTCCAAGGTTGCCGAATAACATTTAGTGGCATAGAAATTGAGTCTTAGCAGAGTTTTGGCATGAATTTCGAGACAATCCGTACAACATTAATTGTCATACAGTTTTACGGATTTTTGGTTCAGAAATCGAGGAGCAAAGCTACAGGAATGTCCAGATAAGTTTGTGTAAATATCTGAAGATGAATATGCTGTAAAAGAATTTCTCATAAGCTCATAAATAATACAAATCCCTCTCTCATTGGTTTTCCCCTTGTGGGTTTTTCCAGGGTCGAAGTTAGACCGAATATATTTGTGTCTATATTTCATGAGTTTTGCATATTGCTGATATTTTTATTTCTACGTTGAAAATGATGTTCAGAATCCTCATGTTTTAGTTCTGAAATTGATTTTCTGTTAAGTTTTTATATGCTGAAACACCACTGAGTCATATGCTGAAACACTGCCGTGAGTATATGCTTAAACACAGTGTTGTAGTATATGCTGAAACACAGTGTTGAGTCATATGCTGAAACACCGTTGTGAGTATATGCTGAAACACAAGGCTGTAACATATGCTGAAACACAGTGCTGTAACATATGCTGAAACACAGTGTTGTAACATATGTTGAAACATAGTGTTGAGTCATATGTTGAAACACTGCTGTGAGTATATGGTGAAACACATTGCTGAGTCATATGTTGAAACACCGCTGTGAGTATATGCTGAAACACAAGGCCGTAACATATGCTAAAACAGTGCTGAAACTGAGTTTGGCATTTAAATTTGGCTGAAAAATCAGCAAGACTGAAACTGGGTTGGGTTTTGAAAAATTAACAAGTAACATATCATATGATCATAATACCATATGTCTAACAAATCCTAATTTGCAAGGATTGAATTCCCATCAAAATAATAACATAATTATTGTCCACCATCATAACCATGAATAATGTGTGTGTGTGAGTTGAAGCTTGAACCTTTAACATATGCAAACCAACCGTAACATAGTGATGCCCAGAGTCATGATTAAAGGCCAAACACGAGTGAAACAATAGTAACCAAGAGGGCCATTACACAACCCTTTAATTTACTCAACTCAATTTGCACATAACCAACCAATTACCAATTTTCCTTAGAGAACATTTAGAAACGTAGAGATATTCTGCAAGGTAATCTTGAGTGATGAGATAAAAAAGAGTCATTCTTCATCATAATTCGCATGACGAGGTCCCACCTATTTAGTTATTATCATATATATATATATATATATATATATAATTGCAACCCATTTGCATGCATGGGTTTGAAGTTGCGCTTTTGGGCATCAACACACTTCTTTATATAGTACTCTCTATCTCTACCTTCTAGAAGGTGGAATCTTCTAGTAAGCCTTCGCACCTTTATTGTGTTCACACTATTACATAGGCCTTATTTATTATAAATGACCTCCATACATAAAAATACATAAAATATATCTATTTAATTATTATTATTTCCCTTGGATACCTCCCTAGGTATACTACAATGGTCCACAACCAAATCGGTAGTCCTACAGTCAAGCCAAGAATTTTCAAAGTGGCCATCAAATGGGTACCAATGTTTCCAAAGAAAGGAAAAGCACCAAACTTCCCGAGGGAAGGAATCCCTTGGTTGGTATCCTTGATAACTTTATCCATAATGGTATTATGCATAGGTTCCTCCCTTTTGGGACGATCCAAGTTTGACAGAGTCTCATGCACTCACTCTAACAAACCAATAATATTAAGCATATGCCTTATAGGAGGTGGCCCAGGCCTTTAGGAGAAATACCATGGATCCTTCTTAACCAATAGAGAAGTTGTTCATCCAATTTGAATCAATGATCTAAAAATGGTGAGACAAACACAACCTAAGGAAAACTACACAAAGTAGCATGCTCCTATAAAATACCTAGAAAATATTAACATACACAAACTATTTTTTCAAATCTCAACTTAGGTGGATTAGGTCCCAAGTCCAAAGTAGTGAAAATATGATCAAAGGACCTTTTATAGACCATTACAGGTTGATTAAGTTGTGAGACTAATATATATATATATATATATATATTTCTATGAGTAGGGGAATCGACAACGATGACAGTATCGTACTCACGTGACACGGGGTCGAATCCTACCAAATACCTTATAACCCCTAGGGAGAATCAAACATCCCACAAGCACGACTTTGGATAAATCGAGGTTTGAACTTGTGATCTGTGTAACAACACAAATGCCTTAACAATACATTTGTTGGCCACTAGACCAAACCCCTGCGGGCAAAAAAGGTGCAAGTGTCCTCAGTAACCTACTCTCAACATTTACCTAACCTACTCTCAACACTTACCTAAGGTGCAAGTGTCCTCAAGAAGATGAACACCCTCCAAAGGAGATGAAATGGAGATTGAGTGTTTTCCTCATGTACCAAAAGTGTTTCCCCTCGTAATCACCCATGTGAGAACCTAAGACAAACCACCAAGGTTACCAATTCACAATCAGTGACTAGTTGGAACAATCATAGGTCAAGACGACACGTATGTGAAAGGTATCAAAGCCCGAAGCTTCGAAAAGAATCAACACATAGAGGGCCAATGTTACTCAGGAACCCCTCATATACACAACAATCCAATAGACACCAAAGCAAGAAAATGAGGGAATATTACCCCCACATACTCTAATGCAACCTCATTCTTGACTAATGTGTTACATGAGATTTCTTGGCAAGATCTTATGCTACTATTGGATTTCTAACTCTTCATTCAACTCTAATTTGTAGCTTGATGGCCTTGGAGAGTTTACTCTCCAACCTATTCCAAGGCCCTAAGACCTAGATTATTTTTCCTTATCCTTGAAAACAAAAGTCTAGTTATTTTTAATTTAAATATTCGTTTTAATTGTCCGTTATTTACTCAAAGGGTATAAAAGTGCAACTAATGTTGTTTTTAATACTCTTGCAAAAATAAACTTATAAGAACACTAGAAAATAAAAATTCACACTTATCCTTCAATGTATTCAGTTTCAATGAAGCATGAAGCATGAACAACTTCCGATGCAAACTATAAACCCTAATATGTAATTTTTATTTTCTTTGGAAGTATGCAAACACAACTAAGAATTACTTTTCAGGAAGACAAACCCAACCCTAAATTCCATTAATATTCAAAACTTTTGAATTCAAAAAGACTAGAAAAGACAAATTCTTATAATAAGAAGTTATTATTTTTGAAGAATGGATGTAGAATAACAAACCAAAAAGAAAGAGAGAAACAAAAAATTAACCTTTCTCTTCTTTTTTCTATTAAAGAGGGAAAATGACCAAATTGAAAAAGAAACCTAAACAACAAAATCTTTCTCTTTTTTCTTATAAAAAAACAAGGAAAGAAGGAAGAGAAATGAACCTAGGTAAAGAATATTTGATTTTTAGTTATGAATACAAACAAAAGTCAAGAAACTAAGAAACTTAAGAATGACACTTCTCTTTCAACCTTGCAATCATGAAATCCACAAAAGAAACTTAAAAAGGATTTTTTTTTCTTTTATTTAGTTACACAAACAAAACATAACTTCAATGAACTTCAAAGATAAACTAGGAACTCTTAGAAAAACACATGAATGTAAAAAACAAACCATATAATCAATAACAAGGCCAAAAGAAGGTTGGAAGGTAGAAAACCCACTTTCCAGGAAGTATATGGTACTATTTTTTGAGCAACTAGCATATGTACAATATTGTTTCTTCATAAAGAAGCATATATACATAGAATTTGATCAAGAAACTACCATATGTAGTTCAATTTTGCCAAAAAAAAAATTAAATAGATAAAACAACACCCTAAACCTATTCCTACACGTCTAAAAAGAACTAAAAAGATTAATAATAGAAGTATATGAAATGCTAAAATCCTACAAGCAAAAAAAATGACCCTAAGGAGATAAAATCGCTTCATTTTCCCTAGTGGAGTCACCAATTTTGTTATGAAATTTTTTATTCTATGACAAAGGTCAAGGTCACAACAAAATCGAAACAAAGAGACAAGTAACTTAATCCCAGAGTAGAAAAAATGAACATTCTTGTAACTACCATGTAGTCATGAACTACTTACCTAGATTAACTAAGGTTGAAGAAGATACTCGTTTACCATCAATCCTTGGTATAAATACACCCTTCAAATATACAAGCAATATACAAGAAGATCCTTGTTGACCCGTAATTTTACCTACTATGTTCTCCACCATGGTACGAGAGAGTGTCACATCAACTCCAGTTACTCATTCATATGGGGATAGTTTCATATGTAATTTCAACAATATTCTAGAAGGTACAAAACCCTATTACAATTCAAGGTTGAGGAACTCAAAACCCTACCCCTAGATGGCTATCAGTTTATGTTAAATACCGAGCCACTAGGAGGAGAAGGAGTTCTATTCTATGTTATTGTATTTTGTTCCATAGCATAGAAGAACAATCTGGAGTGGGAAAATTCAACAACATAACAAAGGGGGTTAATATTCTATAGCATCCTAATAGGTGACATGTCTCATGTAACTCCATAGGGAGTTCCTTCTCCTTTGTACTTGCATTAATTCCATACCATAGAAAAGAGAGCAGAGCAACCACACCTTCTAGTTGGGTTTTCTCTCGTAAGGGTTTCTCAGAGAAAATATTTGTGTTATTTTGTGGATGGTGTATGATTGTATTCTCTTGATCCAGGTGGATATTGGTGGCCACCCACCTGTTCGAAATTCCAACTGGCTCATCTTGACAGTTTTCAGTTCAACATGTTTCTCTGTAATGGGGAAATTTCTTTGTAATTGTGGGTTCTACACTTTCGAGGTTTTCCTGAAGCCATACACAACATCCTGGTGGATATTGGTGGCCGCCCACCTATTCCAACTTGCTTATGTTGAAATTTTTCATGTCATTACATCTTTCTGTGCTTCCAGGATTGTGTTGGGGCCCTAAACAATGTTTTCTTGGCTTTCCACAGTGAAACTGTAGATGAAGTTAGAGTTTGACGGAATAATTCATAGTTCTCGAAACGATATTTCCAATGGGCTATCACACGCCTAAAACATAGATCATATGAAAAAGTTATGACCCGAAAATTTAATGTACTAACTTACCCCAATGGGGCCCACATGAATTTTGGCACTTCATTTCTTAGGCTTGGGTTTTTAGATGTATAGGGATTTGTAATTCATGTTTATCTTAAAAATTCCTTCAAAGCCTCATTGTAATGATCTTCTTGCGAATGAGCGTAGCCGTCACATCTCTCCTCAGAGATAAATCTTCCGCCATTCTAGCGAGTCTTGCACTTTTTATTTTTACAGTATCTGCACATTATTTCATTAATATAAATCATGTATTGCTATATTTATCCATTTCTCACAATTTTTATGTGTATTTCATTGTAATATCTCTACTTTCATTTCGTTTTGAAATTAATCCGGATCAATGGTATCAGAGAAGGATGCTCTTGCTCATTTTTTAGTGCATGTCCCCGACGAGGTCCGAGTATAGAAATTTGGGTCTCAATCTTGTCTCTCTTGAGGAAAATCACTCTCGTACGCCCAAGAAACCCTATATGGTGGTAGAAAATAAAAACGGTGGAGAAGAAGATTCTATTAACCTGTTGCTTGAGCAAGCTCTCATGCAATAGAGGGACGAAATGATGGAGAATTTTTCCCACATCCTTCAACGCTTGTCGATAGCAATAGGAAAATATTCATCAAGAGGCCACTTTGGATGAACCTCTCCCTTCAAGGTACAAGTTAATTTTGATATTCCCATATTTGAAGGTCAGATAGATGCAAATGCCTTAGAAAAATGATTAAATATACTAGAAGGTTATTTCTATTTTCACAATTTTTCCAACAGGGAAAAGATCACCTTTGCACTCCTTAAAGCTCTTTCCCATGTCAAACATTGGTGGTAAACTTGTTGGGAGAAAATTTCCACAGAGGGATATGAAATATATGGGGTCGAGTCCACTTGGGATTTTTTTGTGGATGCGGTTAAGGAAAAATACTACCCTGTTGATAACTATGAAGACCAATTCATGAGATGGACCACACTGTTGGAAGAGGAGAGCCAAACAATGTCGGAGTTCAAAAATACTTTCCATACCTTGTGCACCAAGATGGGTATCAAAGACTTTGAGTGACATATGGTTCTTTAATACCATGGGGCTCTAGATAAGTACATCCAAACCAAAATGGATTTCCTAAACATCTCATCATTGGGAACTTTCTATCGATATGTTGTCAAAATCGAGCAAAAATTTAGGTACTAGAAAAAATGGGAGTTTGGGTCTGCAAATCTGCAACAACCAAATAATGGTGAAGACATCCCTAACCAACAACCTCTAGAAAACTAGTCCAAGACACATGAAAAGAAGGGTAAAGGAAAAACAGAGAATGACACTAGGAAGTGGTGCGACTTCCAAAAAATCCCCTGGAACAACACCGATGAATGTTTCTCAAAACAATCATTGGTGGCTGAGGTCAAAGACAAGGAGACGAACCCTGATTTAGAATATGATCCAGAAAATATTGAAAATAGACAGATCATCAACGCAGACCCCACTTATACTGTCATGATAAAAACAATTCAATCAGAAGAACCAATAGATCCTGAAGAGGGGGAGTGATCCAGATTTTATGAGCAGAACGAAATGAATACAGTTTATTAACAGGTGCTTAACAAAAAATAACAGAGATACAGTAAAATTGGTTTTCTATTCAATAACGAAATAAGCTGAAAACTGTAAAATGCAGGGGAAACAAGCTTGCTGGAATGGTGGCGGCTTATCTCTGAGAAGATATGTGACGACTGCACTCATTCGCAAGAAGATGATTACAATGAGGCTCTGAAGGAATTTTTACAATAATAAGGAATGTCAAATACCCTAGACATCCGAAAACCTAACCCTAGGAGATGAAGCGCCAAAAATCATGTGGGCCCTGTTTGGGTAAGTTAGTACATCAACTTCCCGGGGTCGTAACTTTTGCATACGATCTCCGTTTTAGGTGTATGATAGCCCGTTGGAAAGGTATCATCGAGGAGATTCATTTTAGGTGAAATGTAGAAGGAAAATACATATTTAAAACCTAATTTCCAAAAAAAACATTGTTTTGGGCCTCAAAACGGCTCCGGAAGTGAAAAGTGCTAAAAATAGTAAATTACCAAAATTGCCAAAAAATTGTTTTGAGCTAGTTGGAAAAGGTGGTTGGTGACCGATATCCATCTAGTTTAGGGAGATCCTCTTCCATTCATATATGTGGGTGAAGGGGACCTTGTTTCATTTCATCGTTGATAGCGACAACCATAAGAACCTCATCTCAGCTAAGGTCTTCAAACAGTTGGGGTTTTCGACAAAACCACACCCGCAACCATACAACATGGGGTGGTTTCACCAGGGATGAGTTGTCTATGTCAGCCAACAATGCAGCCTATCCTATGGAATCCAACCCTTTAAGGATGAGGTAATTTTTTATGTTTCCCCTCTTGATGTTTGTGATGTTGTTTTGAGCCAACCACATATGTGGAAATTTCATGTTTTTTATGAGTCTCGACCCCGTAGTATCATTATTACTCTAGGGGGTCATCTCTACAGGATATTAGAGGTAGTTCTGACTAATTTTACACCAAAATAGTGTTGCAAGGTAATCTCTCATACTGCAAAATTCATCCTCTTCATAGTTTGTTGAAAGGATGCACATAAGGACACTAGAACCATTGCAGCCTCATCACCTTCTATCCAACAAAAGAAGATTTCATAAGAGAAAGCAAATATTGTTTCTTCACTTACAATGGTGCCTACACAATGCCCCGTCAATCCCAGAGACAACATGTTGGGGGAATAGATTCAACCCAATCATCAATAGGTTCGTGACATCCTTCCACAAACCAAGCATCACAACTTCTTCGACAAGGAACACAACTCACCAAGATTCAGATTCAACAAAATATTTCCCCTCTTCCTCGAGAACTCAATGTAATGGAGACCATTTCTTCCTAAGGGGGGAGGATTGATCTAGGTGGATATTGGTGGCCACCCACCTGTTCCAAATTCCAACTGGCTCATCTTGACAGTTTTCAGTTCAACATGTTTCTCTGTAATGGAGACATTTATTTGTAATTGTGGGTTCTGCACTTCCGAGGATATCTTGAATCCCTACACAAAATCCAAGTGGATATTGGTGTCCTCCCACCTATTCCAAATGGAGAATTTTGGAATTTTTCATGTTAGCACATATTTTTGTACTTCCAGGGTCATTTTGGGGCCCTAAACAATGTTTTCTTGGCTTGACATAGTCAAACTATAGACAAAGTCAGTGATTGATGGAATAACATGTATTTCTCGAAAATACCTGTCTAATGGGCTATCACACACGAAAAACGAAGATCGTATGCAAAAGTTATGACCCCTGGAAGTTAATGTACTAACTTACCCCAACAGAGCCCACATGACTTTTGGTGCTTCATCTCTTAGGGTTAGGTTTTTGGATGTCTAGGGTTTTGGCATTCATGTTTATCATAAAAAGGCCTTTAGAGCCACATTGTAATTATCTTCTTGCGAATGAGCGTATCCATCACCTCTCTTCTCAGAGATAAAGATGCCACCATTCTAGCGAGTCTTGTACTCCGTATTTTTACAGTCTCTGTACATTTCTTTCATTAATAGAAATTATGTATTGTTGTATTTCTTTGTTTCTGGAAATTTTTATGTGTATTTAATTTTAATATCTCTACTTTCATTTCGTTCTGAAATTAATCCGGATCATTTTTTGTTCTCTATTTTCCACATTTTATCTATTTCATGCATAAGAAGGAAATTAATAAATAAAGATTCTAGAATCTAAAGGAATTTAACCTTCACAGTGTGGGTTTCAATTTTATTTCTTAGATCTGTTGTGATGAATTGTTCTAGTGGAATATCCATGGTATTTTATAGATCATATTGGTATCAAAGGTTTTCTTGTTGTATTTGTGGAAAGTTGCAGGGATCCAGGAATCATATTAAGAAAGTCACAAAACCCTATCCATGGCCAACGTGTTTGCTCATAACAACCCTCAAGATTCAGAAAAGGAGAAATTTTTGAGGCTGGAAGAGAAATTCAATGACATATATCACCATATTGTGTCCCCATGGAATATCTATAAACTAATCTTGGACCACTCATAGAATTTGGAGGCTCAAACTTAGAGATCGAAAGAGATGAGAAATCAAGAGATAATGAAGACCAAGAAAATGAGTTGTGGAAAGAAACTAGGAAAGAGAAATCGAGTTCGAGTGTCATTAACCCTTCATATTTCCTATTCAACATGGAAGTGAAAGTAAAGATAAATCCATACCAAGCTGATATTGATTTATTAAAACTAAACTATTGGTTGCAACAACTAGAAGTTTATTTTAGTGTTGAGCATATAAACGAAGAGAAAAATATTTCATTTGCTAGATTGAAGTTTAAGGTATATTCTTTAAAATGTTGGGAAATCCATATTCAAACACTTAGTCTCGAGGATGATCCACTAGTAACTAGGTGGGAGGACTTCAAACCCCTTATCAAGTCTCAATTCTACACTATCGGGTATGTATAGGACCAATGGATCCGGTGGCACTACCTCAAGCAAAAGCAGGGAATAGTGTCCAAGAGTACATCACTGAGTTCAGAAAGATGGACATCAGGTTGGGTATCTCTCCCAAGAACCCAAATGTACTTCTCAAGTATGTGGAAAACATAGTCCATAAGAAAGGGAAACCAAGCAGTTCCAAGCAGAAAGAGAACCAAGCTTCCAAGGAGGGAAAGAAGAAGTGGAAATGGGGGGAGGGTAAGAATATGGTAGCCACTAGACATCAATTCAAGGATCCTAGAAACCATTGCAATGATTGTAATATTGATGGTCACATGGAGGAAAAGTGTTGGAAACTACATTCAGAGCTGAAACTGAAGAACTATAAGAAGGACGAAAAAGAAAAAGAACCTTCTAGCCATAGATTTAAGCAATCAGGTTGAAAGTAGCTATGATGTGGATAAAAATATTATTTGCAAATTTATACAGAAGGAGGTTATTATGAGTATCCTTCATCACCAGGAAGAGAAGGACATGACCAAGATATTCCACATCAAGATTATGGTCAAGAATACCAACATGGATGCTCTATTTGGCTCTGGTTCATAGACTAATATTATAGTAGCTGATCTAGTCAATAATCTTGGATTGGAGGTTCATGATCATCCTAGCCCCTGTCCATTGGGTTGGGTAAATAAGGATGCAAATATCAAGGTAACAAATCAATGCATGATTAAATTTGTTGTAAGAGTTGATTTTATAAATGAAGTAGAATTGGACATAGTACCATTGGATGTATGTGGAGTAGTGTTTGGAAATCCTTACATGTAAATGAGGGATTATATCTTCATGAAAAGAGACAATTGGTACCAGCTCATCAAGGATGGGAAATGCTTCATCATCAATGTGCACAAAGGAAAATAAAACATTTCACTGGTAAGTGCCAATTAAACTAAGAAATCGATCAATTCTAGCAAGAAATATGTTTTACTTTTCCTAAGGAAAAATTAGTTTGGTGAAGAGTTGTTAAAGTTAAATACATCTATAGAAGGTTGTAATAAGGATTAGAAACATGAATTGGAGGAGTTTCTAAAGGAATATAGGGGAATGTTCCATGAGCCTAAAGGGATATTGTAATACCCCAAGGCCGAGCCCCTGTGAATTGTAATGATGTTTGTAGGCTGGTGAGCCAAGTAATTAAAAGTTGGTAGGTTTATGTGTTTATTAGGCTGAAGAGCCTAGATGCTAAGGGCAGTGGGCTTGATTTTGTATATGTAATTATTCAGATTATTAATAAAATACATCGCTACATGTAGACCGACCATGAAGAAAGAGTTATGGGGGACTTGTTGGCACAGGGGCAGACCCGAGGTTCACTTCAAGAGTGACAACAAGCCCTAGCTACTGGACCTTTCAAAAACACCTGTGAAGCAGATGCAGTCTCACCCGAAGCAGCTATGAGGGGGGGTTGCAGGACAGAGATGTCTACAACTAGGGGAATATCAAGTTGATCCAGTACAACATCAACTCATTATGCATCTAACACTTATCAAGCTAGATCTATCCTGCAAAGCTATAGATCTGATCTAACACAACAATGTAAATAAAAATATAACAATGACAGAGATCAAAGCAACAATCACACTCAACGCAAGATATACATGGTTCACCCTCTCTCTAGGGCTATGTCCCAAGAACTATGCTTATGATTTATTAAGGTAAAGCTTACAGTTCTTGTCTGCGCTCTATGCTAGCATATATTCTTCTTCTTCTCTCTTTCTCTCCCCCTCTTGCACACTCAACTGCGGGAGTTGATCTTCGCACCCAACTGAAGATCTCACAGTGCCAGAAGGATCTTACTCTCAACACTTCTCTCACTCACAATAAAATATTCTCTCAATGAACAACAATCAATAACAATGCTCAACAACAGTACCGACCCGACCTAGGTCCTCTCGACCTCTATTGATACAATATAGTCCCTCACCAACAGCCTTAGGTCAAGACCTATGTGTCAAAAACCCTAGATATACAAACCCTAGGTGTCAAAAACCCTAGATATACAAACCCTAGGTGTCTAAAACCCTAGGTAAACTTGACCCTCTTTTCACGGGCTTTTCCAACCTATCTCTCATTTCTTCCTGCACGGTGCTAATGGTGGATTTTCCCACTATCTGAGTTGTCCTTGAT
Source organism: Picea engelmannii (assembly GCA_009831015.1). NCBI lineage: Eukaryota > Viridiplantae > Streptophyta > Pinopsida > Pinales > Pinaceae > Picea > Picea engelmannii. The sequence continues at coordinate 23,847 of ML841323.1, read as the reverse complement.
CCATATACCTTGCTTATCTGTCATCCCTGATCTCCTCATCCAATGGATAGCTTTCTTGGGCTTCACTCCTTCTTTTCTTCTCTTTTGCTTACTTCGACCCAGTAACAGTCACTGTGTCTCCCACGAAGTTTTCATTTTACCTCTTCTTCCTTGATCTTCGCTTGATTCCATACCCAAGGGTCAACAGGCCCCCAACACTCACATGTGACTCCTCCTGAGGAACTTCATATTTGATCCTTCTGTTTTACTTTGACTTTGGACTGTGCAGTGCATTGTTTGCTTTCTTATTTATGCCTCCTCTCCATCCCCATGCAGACTGTCTTTTCTGTGTCTGGTACCCAGTTTCAAATGCACCTGATACTTAGACCCTTTTCTTCCATCTTTCTACTGAGAGCTACGAGGCAGCTGGTTGTCATAGTACAACTTCAACCGACTCCCATTCACCAAGTCTTCCTTCCATTCTCCCTTCAATGTCTTCAGCTGTGCAACTCCTTCTTATGTAATATAAGCGATCTCATATGGCCCAAGCCAATGCGTTCTGAAATTCCCTGGATGTTTGGTAAACTTGTTGTCATATATCAATACTAAATAACCTTGTCTAAAAGCCTTCGTCTTGATGTGCCTGACATTTTAGGCCTTCTCTCTTTCCTTTTGAACCTGCTGATGAAATCCTGCAATAAATATGTCTTCTTCCAGTTCAACCAAATGTGCGAGCCTCTCCTGAACAACGTCAATATCATCCATGTCTATAAATGCAACAATTTTTAAGCTTGGTACCAAGTATTCCGTTGGGACAACAACTTCAAGACCATAAACCAACTTGAAGGGGGTCTGCATTGTTAATTTCTTACAAGTGGTTCTATAAGCCCAGAGTACTGCAGGTACTCTTAAATCCCATTCATCCTTGTTCACACTGCAAATCTTCATCAATGTTGTCTCCAAGATCTTGTTTAATGCTTCAACCGTTCCATTTTCTTGTGGGTCGTAAGGTGTAGTCTTCTGATGGTGGACTGCAAATTCTTCAGTCAAGGCTTTAACTATCTTATTGATGAAATGTGTGCCTTGATCACTCATGAGGATCTTGGGGCATCCAAACTTGGTTATTATGTCATCAAATATAAATCACAAAAATGTAGTTGCACTACAGTCCTTGACTTCTCTGGCTTTGGCCCATTTGGTTAAGTATTCAGTTGCAGTAATGATATACCTTTCTCATGTGCGCTTCCTTGGTGGGTTGATAGGTCCCATGAAGTCAATGGCCCATTTTTCAAATGCTTGTGGGTTCAACTGAAGTGCTAATGGAATTTCATCTCTTCTGGATGGTCTCCCAACTCTCTGGCACACATCACAGGCTCTACCATAATCCTTAGCATCTCTGTGTAAGGTAGGCCACCAAAGGCCAGCTCGCAGAACCTTTTGCGCAGTTGTTTTCCCTGCATAATGTCCTCCTGTGATGCCTTCATGAGATTCTGCGAGGATCAGTGGGCGTTCTACCTCCATAACACATCTTCTTAGTATCTCATCAGGTCCCATATTGTATAGCTGACCTGCTATCAGTGAAAAGTTTGCAGCACACACTACTAGTTGTTTCTTCTAGGGAATTGTATACTCACTAGGTGCCATTCCTGTTGACAGGAACTGGACTATTTCTGAGAAGTGTTCATCGATCTTTCTAATGGCGAGAAGCTATGCATACGAAAGTGTATCCTCCAAACTGGTGGGTTCTTCTCCATGTTCCAACCTCGACAAGTGGTCAGGGCCCTTGTTCATTCTTCCTGGATTAATTATGATCTCAAAATCATATTCTTGAAAAAATAGAATCCATATGCATATTTGCCCCCCCAAAACTGGCTTGTTGACTATGTACTTCAGCGCGGAGTGATCTATGAACATTTTTAAGTGTCCTACCAATAAGTAGTGGCGGAATTTTTGTAGCGCATACACCATGGCCAATCCTTCTCTCTCTGTGGTGGTGTAGTTAATTTCTGCTGTGGATAACTTCCTACTAGCAAAGGCTAATGGGTGATCGATGTCTCCTGTTCTCGGCTATGCTAACATAACTCTTAAGGCAATGGATGATGCATCAACATGCACATGAAATTCTTTGCTCCAATCTGGAAATACCAGAATGGGCGCAGTGACCATCTTCTATTTCAGTATGTCGAAGCTCTATTAACATTCATCTATCCAACCAAACTAGCAGTCCTTCTTCAACATCTTCTACATCGGTGCTGTAATTTGGGCATAGCCTTTAATGAATTTCCTGTAATAGCTAGTGTGTCCTAGCGCAATGCGTAATTGTTTAACTGGATTCAGAGGTGGCAAATCAACTATAATTGCAATTTTAGATGGATCAACCAATAATCCCTGCTTGAATACAATATGGCCTAATAACACTCCAAATGGTGAGAAGAATATGCAATTCTTCACATTTAAAGTAATTTGACACTGCCTGCATTTATCCAACATTAGCCTTAGACATTCAATATGATTTTTCAGCAAACTAAACACAGTCCAGTCACCAAAATAGGCTTCTAAACATTTATGTAGAAATTCTTTGAATGCTTCAACCACCACCATGGAAAAGATGGTTGGGGCATTATTCAGTCCGAATGGCATCACTGTATATTGGTATGATCCCCATTCTGTGGAAAACATGGTCTTGTGGCAGTCCTCCTTGGCAATCCGGATCTGATGGTATCCTGAAAATCCATCTGTAAAAGAATATACCTCTTGGCAACCTACATTGTCTAATACTTCGTCTGTGAATGGTGTAGGGAAAGGGTCATGTAGACAGGAATCATTCAGTTTCCTGAGGTCTACACATATCCTGATTTTTCCTGTCTTCTTGTCTTGTACCACCATAGGGCTGATCCACTCTGATTCTTCAACATGTTCAATAATCCATGCTTCCAACATTCTATCGAGCTTAATCTTCACTTTTTCCTTGTATTTCGGGTTCAATCTATAGGGTCTTTGCTTGACTGGTTTCACATCTAGTTTCAGAGGCATTCTCATCTCTCCCATAGGTCCTTTGATTCCCTTCATATCAATGAACTTGGTTGGAAAGAAGTCATGATATTCATGTAATAGCTCTGTAATCTTGTCAATGGTAGCAGCATCCCAATAATATCTGACATTGGAAAGCTTCAGTGTCTCCTATGTTCCAATATTGACCTTTTTTATCTTGATTGGATGACCAATAAATGGTATCTCAACTCTTGGTCCTTCCACATCTCTTTGGCCTTCTATTTTAGTGATGTTTATCTTCCTGGGATCATCATCGTCATCGACATTGATGTTGTAGCAGCCCTACAATTTCTGGAGAGGCTCAGTCCATTCGTCCTCTTCTTGTTCCATAGGGGGGCTAGATGCCTCTTCAAATACTTTATGACTCACAATATTTAATGCTTGGTCTACTAAAGGGTATTCACTCTCAAATAGAAAGGTGGTGATAAAATTCTGAATCATACCTTCCCAATCTGTAGTGACAAGGTGCAACTCCGCTTGAAGGTACCATTTGATAGGGGTCGTGTCAAGTGTGTTAATGAATCTGTGCACCCATTTATCTCGAGGAATGTAATTCCATGATTCTTCACAGCTTCTGTTACCTATGATTTTGTTCATCATGATGATGTATTGATGATGGTGTACTCAGGCTCTTCATAACAACTTTCTCCTGAGAAAAGTTACTTTCTTCTTTTTCCAGAAATATCATTTTTGAAAGAGGTTCGCAGGCTGCTAGTATATTTTCCTGCGAGAATGTATGATTTTCATAGGCTGCCTTAAGCCAGGGTGCGAGAAGTTCGCACTGTGTTGAACTGCTAGGGTGTGAACTCTTTCTTAAGCAAGGAAAAAGATAAATTTTCGATGCTTCTAGAAGGATGAGATGGCATTCAAATGGTTATCTAAGTACTGGATTCCCTGATATTTTGGGATCATTATTATCCAAGTAACTAATCCATTCTCTCCTATATATTGAGGGAGTTCTCATGGAAAAGGTTAGAAGCAAACAAGGTTAAGCAAGATATTGGAGAATTGGTGAAAGATTGTGTGAAGGACTGAAGCTACAACAGCTAGGAAACTCCAACAAGTTTATCAAAGGTGGTTGATATTCTTCATGCAAGTGAGAAAGTGTGTCTGTTAGAGCCAAGGTCTATCGAAAGGAAGTTTGCAACATCAAGGCTTAGGTTGTAATCTTTACTTTCCATTAATATGATATAGTAATATGTCCCTTTCCCATAAAGCTAATTTCACTTTATTGTATAACTCCTTGATCATATACATAGATTGACTGTTGAATAGATTGTGCTTTCTTCACTTCAGTTGGTTTGTATTGTTTTTGTCTTGACTGTACGAGAGAACTGGAGAGGAGCGGGAGAAACAAAAACCAAAGGAAGCGATCATAAGGTATGTTCTTTGTTCTTTCCTCCTATTTAATTCAATAGTTAAAATCTAGGGAAAGAGTCATATTCTGTCTTGCTTTGTTCTAGATCCAGGTGGATCTAGGGAGATCTGTTTGTGTCCACACTTACGGATTTATCCAATAACAGCTTCACACATGGTCCTTTGGGAAACTTTGACCTATATACCTTACTTCGCAGCTTACTGCTTGTGCTGAAAATCGTGTTGTCATCAAGGTTCGACATTGTGTCCAATCTGTGATGTTTCTTTTATGTGTCCCCCACCATCTCGCTGGTGTATATTTTAGGGCGTCATCCATTGCCAATAATCATTGTTGTGTTGGTACACTTGTTTCAAAATATGATAGGAAGGCTTCTAAAGGGTTTAGACCATCAAATGTGGGTAAGTTACTTACTATTGTGCCGATCCAACAAACTTCTCTGGTTAATCTAGCACATCTTCTGGTAGATACTTCATACATATGGTTCTACCAGTTCTCCAACGCTTCTTCTGAATCTAATGAACATGTGTTGTCACTTTGCTAGCTAAGATTCCCATTGGTTGTAGGGTTGATGTAATCCTATTTTCTGGCTGTCAGTTTGTAGATGTTTTCCAGTTCGTATGCATAGTCTTCTTCTCTGATGGGATCTATGTAACACTGACCCTCATCTGGATCTAAGGGTGCGATGACCCTAAGGACATATCTTTCGAATGTCATATGTATTTTCTTCAAATCAACAACAGTGGAGTTGTTGAAGACCCAATCAATTCTTAACAATGCAGGGTAAGGACAATTGTCATCAACAATTTCAATTACCTCAAAATCTGCAAAGGTTCTAACTCCGTCGATGTCCATAGGGACATGCTCCAATCGTCCAAATGGGCTGACAGCTTGTTGATTGTCCATGTGAAGCATGATAGGGTAATAGATCAGCTTGGGTTTTCCCATCAGTGCCCAAGTTTGAGTCATCATGACATTTACCTCTGACCCTAAGTCGAGGACCACATAGTCTATATCATACTCTCCTATCTGAGCATTCCAATGTAATTCTTTATTTGTCTTTCTCTTCTTGCCAATCTGGTGTACTGCGCTATTCAGTAAGGGGTCTACATTTCCTAGCTCATATTGCCTGATTAATCTTTGTAGCTCTTGTACAACGTTCTCATCCCGAATTAACTTAAGACAAGTGTAGAAAAATTCGATGAGCTTACTTACCTCTTTTCCCTCTCTCGATGAAGAAGAATGATCGAATACCAGTGGAATTCCATATTCTCTTACTTCTGGCCATGTTCTTGATGATGAGCCTTGATCTCTTCTGAATTATTTCCTTGCATCTTCAAATGTTCATCTTTCTTTCTTGGCATCAAAATTTTGAGTCTTCTCCGCAGCTTTTCTGACTCCTGAGTCTTCTGTAGTCTTTCCCTGGGTCACTCTATCTTCTCCTGTAACAATGCCTCCTCGAGTAATAACAATGACTCTAGGGTCTACTCCGTGGGGTTCAACATATATTAGTTTCACTTGCGGGTTCTGTTGAGGTCCTCGTCTTTACTTAATCTTAGCTAGTAGTATAGGGCATTCCTCAATGATATGCTCAAAAGAGTTGCAATAAATGCAGGTGGTGCAAGGGTTCTGACAGTCCCTTTCTATATGCCCTGGATGCATGCAGTTGTAACAAATTATTTGTCCTCAGCCTCGACCCATTCCTCCTCCTTGTCCCCGTCCTTTGTATCCGCCGTGAGGATTGAGATTTCCTATTCCTGGGGAGTTATATTGTGCATTGTTTCCTTCTTGATGCACTTCACCTTGGATCTTGTATATGTCTCTTGATCTTTCATGCATAAGGTCAAAGGCCCTACAATCTCTATCATCATGCCCTACTGACTTACAGAATGTGAAATATAAGTTTGTGGGTGTCTGAACATACTTCTACATATAGTAGCACTCACCGGGGTGATTTCTCCATACTTCGCACTAGGGTAATGTGACTTGCTTCAAAGGGCTCAGAGTTCCTGAGGCCAAATATTCATGAAATGCAGGGCAGTGTTCCTTATCATGGCCCTCTAATCTGCATCTGACACACCATATGTCTTCTCTTTTGTCCTTTCCCTTATCCTTTTTTATTTCTTCGACCTGTAAAGATAAACTAGTTAACTGGCTCAAGATCTAGCTCATACCTGAGATGGATTCTCCCATAGGGGATGATTCAAGCTTCATGGCGATCTCCAGCACCTTAGACTGCAAAGCAATTTTTTGTTGCATCAGAGGAAATTTGATGTGCAGTAACAACGCAACAATGAACCATTATTTGTTCTGTTCATCTGGGATCTTAAAAGTTAATTGGCCTGTGAAGGTCTTGAATCTTTGATCGAATTCCCAGACAGGTTCGACAACCTTCTGTTTGATCTCCTTCAGCTCTTTAATACACTGTGACTCCAATTTGGGTTTCTTGAATTCTATAATCAACGCATTCTTGATCTCATTCAATGGTTGGGGCTGTGCAAGTCCTTGGAGAAGCTTCATGTACCAGCTCAGTGCGCGATCTCTAAGAGTAGTGTTGAACTGGGTTCTTTTGACAGCCTCATCAATGACATTCTTAATATTCCGCATGGATTCACATGGGAACCAGTGTTGATCTGGGTCTTCAGATCCATCCCCTCTAAAGATAGGGAACCTCATCTCATCCACCATAGATCTACCTAGGTTACCTATCTGAGTAGATGTTGAACTGCTAGTAGTAACACTCTGAGGACTCTGGTGACTCTGATTACTCTGATTACCTAGTTTTTTTGAAACAACAGGAGGGTTAATGATACTTACTTTAGTAGTCTTCTCAGTTCCTGAGTTTTCTGGCTCGTCCTGGCGAATTTCTTCAATTTCTCCTTTCTTTGGCCTAGAGGGTATTGGATGTTCTTCGTCTGTTAGATCTGCCTCTTCCCCACTGTAGAAACCTTGTTCTCCATAGTTTTTCTTGAACAGGTTCTCGAGGTGAACCCCTCTAAACACTATCCCACTGCGCTTATGTCCAGCTTCTGTGTCATTGTCCATGTCTAAATTTTTGAACATTAGCTTTTCTGGCTTCAACCAATCTACTGTATATTTAGAATGTTCTTCTCATGCAAGTGCATCTTGATTCTCAGATTTAGAAAATTCATAAATTTACCTCTGGGTCCTTTGAAAAATTATCTATCATCTTGGCTATACGACTCTACTCTGTCGACAGAAAATTCGGTGATATACCCTCCAATGGTACTATCAAACCAATGATCTACTGCTTTGGATACAATGTTGTCGACTCTTTTAACCTTCTGGATCAACACCGACATCCAAACCACAGGGGGTCTAGATCTGATCTAAAACTAGGTATCAGCTAACCTATCCAACCACTCAAACAACTCTTGATGGATTCCTCCAAAGAAGATCTTGTGGATGTTGGTGAAAATGTATCTTTATAGCCAATCTTCAGTACTCAGCTTAGGGTTCTTGTTTTGGGCTTCAATGAAGTCCCTCTCTTGATCTTCTATCCACTTTTGAATCTCTGTCTTCTATGGGAACCACCTTGACATTCCCTCATGAAGATTTTGATCGTGGCAACAGAACCATTTGTTGGCACAGGGGCAGACCCGAGGTTCACTCCAAGAGCACACCAACAAGCCCTATATACTGGCCCTTTCGACAACACCTGCGAAGAAAATGTAGTCTCACACGAAGCAACTATGAGGGGGGGTTGCAGGAAAAATATGTCTACAACTAGGGGAATATCAAGTGGATCCAGTACAACATCAACTCATTACGTATCTAACACCTATAAATCTAGATCTATCATGCGCAGCTATAGATCTAATCTAACACAACAATGAAAATAACAATATAACAACGACAGAGATCAAAGAAACAATCACACTCAATGCAAGATATACATGGTTCACTCTCTCTCTAGGGATACGTCCACAAAACCGTGCTTATGATTTATTAAGGTAAAGCTTACAGTTCTTGTTTGCGCTCTCTACTAGAAGATATTCTTCTTTTTCTCTCTTTCTCTCCCCCTCCTACGCACCCAGCTGCAGGACTTGATCTTCGCACCCAGCTGAAGATCTTACAATGCCAGAAGGCTCTTACTCTCAACACTTATCTCACTCACAATATAATATTATGTCAATGAAAAACAATCAATAACAATTCTCAACAATAGTACCGACCCGACCTAGGTCCTCTTGACCTCTATTTATACAATATAGTCCCTCACCGACAGCCTTACATCGAGACCTAGGTGTCAAAAACCATAGATATACAAACCCTAGGTCAACTTGACCCTCTTTTCTCGGGCGTCGCCAACCTATCTCTCATTTCTTCCTGCACAGAGCTAACAGTGTCTTTTCCCACTATCTGAGTTGTCCTTGATCCATATACCTTTCTTATCTGTCATCCCTGATCTCTTCATCCAACGACTAGCTTTCTTGGGCTTCACTCCTTCTTTTCTTCTTTTTTTCTTACTTCGACCCAGTAACATTCACTGTGTCTCCCAAAAAGATCGCATTTTACCTCTTCTTCCTTGATCTTCACTTGATTGCATACCCAAGGGCCAATAGGACTAATATCCATTGGGCAGGAAAATGGATGGGGCTGAGAGGCTAGGAAATATGGGCTAAGATTGAGGGCTTAACTCAAGGGAATATTATAATGTATTCCTGAAAAATACTAAAGTTGGGAAATAAACCCAATTATCCTAAGTTCCTTTGAGGAGAGGAACAAACTCCAAGTGGAGAGGAGCATGCTCCTAGAGAGCCAAGTGTCACCCAGGACACATGCCAATTTATGTGGGAAGTTCCACCTTTGTTGGGGGTTCATGAACCATTCTTTCCACCTTCCTGAGGAGTTCTCTCTCATCAGTCGACTCTCTCATGATTCTACATAGTGACCATTTTCACCATTTTTTTCCTTGTTCTCTCTCAACATTCTGACCAGTTTGGCCATTTATTTTCCCATGAGTTCATCCTCAGCATTCTGGCCCTCCCTTGTGCAGTCCACACACACATTGAACAAGCTAGCAACCAAATCCTTTTCTGCCATTGTGAACCTCTATAATTTACCGAGTCGTCCCTTTTTCCTTACCCAATTTTGTTTGTGGTGGATTGAAGAGGCAGGTTATCATGCCTGTAGTTGAAGAGGCGAGTTGTCAGGCCCGTGGTTGAATAAGAAGGTTGTCAGGACTGTGAGAAAATCTCTCCAGGAGAGAGAGTTTGTTGGGGAAGTGATTTCTCCTGGAGGGAGTCCAATACTAGCTACGGAGCTCTGAGAATTCCTGATCTAGCCTGTTGTTGAAGGCCTGGAAGGGAAGTGGAGAAATCAATGGACTGTGGAATAGTGAAGGTTCATATTCCCTAGGTGAGATGGGAATGTGGGGAATGAGAGTCCGTGAGCAGTGGGAGTAAGTAGGATTCTTGGAGAGAATCCATCTAGTTGCACTATCCAGTTTCCCATAGCCTCAACCTAGGTCTAGGATTCCTTTTCCCTGGGTGGAGTTTTGTCCCAGATTGGGGGTGACCCACTGCTGAGCATGACGAGCAACACATTCTAAGGATGGGAGGTTTGTGGAAGGTATGCATGGAGATGGTGGTCATATATTAAAATATAAGTACCAAATCTCTATTCTCTGTATGTTGTGTATCTTGTACATGTGTTATAATGTTATCATAATTGTCTGTGTTTATTACATGTATGTATTATTGTCTCTTGCACATGAATAAGTCTATGAACAAGCTGTTATAATTGTTTAGATTGTATTACATAGATATGTATATAAATATATATGTATCAAAGCATGAAATTTTAGGTGGCATGGCCTGGCCTGTTGGTTTAAGACCGGGGATGTCATGAATTGGTGTCAAAGCTAAGAGAGATGTCCAGAATGTGGCGTTGCTCGACTTGTTGGTGGCTGGGGATGTTACAAATTGGTATTAGAGCTAGAAGAAAAATATAAATTTGATTGAGTAGCGTGACCCGACAGAGGTTAAAGGTCAGGGATGCCACAAATTGGCATCAGAGTCATGGTTTCAACACTAAGCCTGGATGAGCCAGGAAAGTGGAAGTTGAAGAAAAGGTTTCAGAAAGGGAATTGTTGTTGAAATGGACAAAATTTAAGTTTAGAGCCCAGTTTTTGACACTGAGCCTAAATTAGGCCGTATAAGTGGTTATGGAATCAAAATTTCAAAGCAAATTATTTTCAAGAAGGACAAAATTTGAATTTCAGAGCATTTCAGAGTGCCAAGAGAACACCTTGGTCATGTTTGGAAGCTTAGGAGGTATAGTGGTTCAATAAAGATAGCAAATAAAAGGGACTGCAGTAACCATGGGTTTGGAACTGCAAGGCTTGAAGTTGGGTCATGGGATCTATTCGGGAGAAGGAGGATCCTTCACAATCGTCCGATATGGAGAAAGGTGCAAGAGGATTAACCCCTAAGTACTTTGGACTTCCCGACTTCGGTGAAGTTTCTGTGTGATAGAGCAGAAAGGGGCAAAGCCCGAAGCTCCAAAGTCTCGGAGTGGATGTACATCGTAGATCCAAGGAAAAGTGATTGACCGTTGGTTTTGGCTGAAGATACATCGGAGCCATAGATGAAGACAAGGGCAAGTGGCAAGGTGCAATGGTGAGGAAAATAGACCTCAGCCATCAGATCTGTACACGAGAGGTTGTGAACCATAGAAATTGCATCCGTTTGGAATTTGACACTCAAGAGAAACAAAGTGTGCTAAGTCACAAACTCCCGAAGCCCGAAGTCCCAAAGTCTGAAGTTAATCCAGACCATTCGTTAAATGGGACACGTGTTAGCAGATTGGCTAGTTTAGGAGCTCGTTGTTTGGGAGAGACGGAGGAGCGCTAAGGAGAATTCTCCAAAGTCCTGAAGCCCGAAGTCCCAAAGTGACGTGGCATGATGATGTCACCTAGGGTGGCATGGACTTCCTTAGTCCTACCACGTGTTAGTAAAAATGGAACTTTGACAACCTTGTTGGACCAAAATAAATATGACACATGGGGGCCATGTGTCACCACCTTATATGATGACAGTTGTACAATGTGGACCTCGAAAGATAAAGTAGTGAGGAATTTTGACATTCGAAAGTTAACGATCTTGTGGAAGTAAAAACTTTCGAAGCCTGAAGTGTCGAAGTTCCAAAGCACTAATGTGACGTGACATGATGATGTCACCTACGGTGACATGGACCTAACCTATCCTACCACATGTCACCTACTTGTTAATTTGATAGACCTTTAGAACCTATGGTGACTTGACACGTGTTTCTCATCAGTGGGACCACGTGTTACCACCATAATGGAATGACAACAAAGCTAAGGAAACCACCGAGTTCAAAAAATAGGTGTTCAGAGGAAAGGTTAGAGGAAGTTGTGAAAACTTATAAAGTCCGAAGCACCAAAGCTCCGAGGAGACACCGGTTTAGTACTTCGTCGGTTCAGTGTTCAAGGAAATCACAAAGTGAAGAGGTGGAAACCTTAGAAGTCCGAAGTTCCAAATTCAAGAAGCACGAGAATGACGTTTCCGATTCTAGTATTTCGGCACGTGGCACTCTTCTTGAGCATGGCTAGTGGGGCCCCTAATGGTCGCAAGGGACACGTGGAATTGTGGTGAGATGAAAACACCCGATGCCTAGAATTTCAAAGCCAAGAGTAAGTGCCAAACTATTAGCACTTGGTCACAGACATGATCACATGCGGATTAAAGGCTAAAGGGAAGGGGCTAGTGCCCGCCAATTTTGTTTAAAGAACAGAAGAGGGACAAATTGTTCAAGTGGCCATCACTTCCTTCTCAGGATTCAAAATTGAGCATGTAAGAAGCTATTGGAAAGGTCTTGAACAGTAGAAGATAATTGTTCACCCATAAATTGGATCTTAATAGTCAATTTCTCAGGAAAACAACAAAAACGAAGTCTGATATATTAATGAATTAGAATGGTTCATGTTTCCATGATATTATTAAGAACAGTTAGCCTAACAAATTTCGGTTGGATGCACATTGCTTTTGCAGAATTAACAGTTGTCAGGTCAGAGTCAACATAGAGTGAAAAAGTTATGGATGATACTTAGGTAGTATTCAGTCAAGAAGATGAAAATAGAGGGTTGAACGTCCAATTGGATAGGGAAGGAAGAAACTCCAATGGACATGGAGGAGAAAGGGAGGAAGACATAAATCTGGCTGATACCCTCAGAAAATTGTAGACAGATGTCCAGAGCCACAAGGATGATAATGAGAGGCTTATGAAGGTCAAGGAACAACAATAATACTTCAACACGAATTTAATTCAGATCCTGGAAAGAACTGAAAATAATTTGGATAAGGAGATTGTCTCTAGCAAATCAGGAAGGAACATGACCCCTGAGAAGAAAGGAAGATCAAGGATTGGTAGCAGACATCACCATCACTCCCAAAAGAATTCCCATAGGAGAGAACACAGCAGCTCAATTCCATCCCATATCAGGAAACATAGGAGGTCTGGGGTGGATGAGTTGAAAGGAGAAATGAATAAGATCAAACCTCCTACTTTTGATGGAGAACATAAGAAGGATGAAGATGTTGAGACATTGATGCTAGGCATGAGGAAGTACTTCCAATTGCATAACTATTCTTCTCATGTTGAGGGAATAATTTCCATCTACCAACTTAAAGGAAAGGCATCCATGTGGTGGGATCAGTTGGTGCAAGTACAACACCTCAGGGAGAAAAACACGACTTGGAAGGAATTCAAGAGGCATTTTGAGAAGAAATACCTGACCAAGAGGTATTATGATATAAATATGAAATGTTTATTTGAAATTAATCTGGGAAGCGTGGCTATTGATGAATATTAAAGGAGATTCTTTGAGTTGTTAAAGATTGTCTCCTTCATCAAGGATGAAACCGTGAAGATTCATAGGTACCTAAGTGGGCTTCCATCTTACATCAGTGATAAAATCCAATATGATGATCCAAAGACTTTGGAAGAAACTATAAGGAGATAAAAATTCTTATATGATTCAAAAAAAGGAAAGCATACTTTCCAAAAGGCTTGGGAGGACAAGAAGAAATGAAAGAAGGAACAGAGGCAGAAGGGAAACAAGCCTCCATTTTTCATAAATAGTCCTCAAGGATAACCATATTTTAGAGAGCATAGAACGACTGAGGTAGGAGGGAAAACGTCAAGGAAGGCACCCATTCAATGTTGGGGTTGTAAGGGAGACCACAAGTATAGAGATTGTCCTCACAAAAATGACAAGGTGAGAGTTGTCCACAATGTCCAACAAGCAGAAATAGTGGAGGAAATGGGCATAAGTGTACCAAATATCTATGTAGCACTGGACAACAAGCAAGTTGAGTTTCAATCACACATGATTGAATTTGAAGGTATGGTCAATAACCATGCCTTTACTATTATAATTGATTCGGGGGATAGTCATAGCTATATAAATCATAAGGTTGTGGAAATATTTCTTTTTCCAAGAAGCAAGCATGGGGAATCTTGGCTAGTGCAACTCGCTACATGAGACAAGAGGAAAGTTGTTGAGTTGGTTAAATCATGTCTAGTGGGCATGAATGGACTGTGTACCAAGGAAGATTTGGACATCTTTCCATTGGGATCATACGATTTCCTAATTGGTATGGATTGGTTGGACCAACATCATGCCATGTTAGACTGCCATAACAAGGAATTCACTTTCTTTGATGAGGAAGGAAATCAGAGAACAATCCAAGGAATTCCTAGGGTAGTTACTATTTGGGAAATATTAGCAATGCAACTAAAGAAGTGTTACAAGAAGGGTTGTCAAATATTTGCAGCCCATATGGAGGAAGCATCTAAGGATACGGTGCCAGATATGGAGGAGCATGCAGGCTTGGAATATTTTGAAGATGTGTTCAAGGAGATACCAGGACTACCCCCAAAGAGAGATATTGATTTCTTTATCAATTTGATGCCTGGAGTAGCTCCAGTATCAAATACTCCTTACATAATGAGTACACCAAAGCTGAAGGAATTGCAAATGAAACTTGAAGAAATTTTAAAGAAAGGGTATATACGCCCAAGTGTGTCACCTTGGGGAGCCCTAGTCTTGTTTGTGAAGAAGAAATATGGGACATTGAGAATGTGCATCGATTTCAGACAGTTGAACAAAGTGACTATATAGAACAAGTATCATTTGCCAAGGATCGATGATCTCTTTGATCAGCTGAAGGACACAAAGATATTCTCAAATATTGATCTCATGTCAGGATATCATCAAGTAAGGATCATATATGAAGACGTCAGAAATACCACCTTCAGGACAAGGTACAGTCATTATGAGTTCACAGTGGTGCCATTTGGGTTATCAAATGCACCAGTTGTTTTTATGTTCTTAATGAATGGTGTTTTCCGAGAATATTTAGATAAGTTTGTCATTGTTTTTCTGGATTAAATTTTTTATATTCCAAGTCGAAATAAGAACATGAGCATCATTTGAGGATGGTGTTGCAAGTGCTAAGAGAGCATCAACTATATGCCAAATTGAGAAAGTGCTCATTTTATCAAAACATAATTCACTATTTGGGGCATATAATATTTGAAGAAGGGATAGCAGTGGACCCTGAAAAGATTGAGTCCATTAAAGGGTGGACAACACCTAAGAATGTGGAAGAAGTCAAATACTTCATGGGTCTAGTTGGCTACTAAAAAAGGTTCATTGCAGGATTTTTGAGAATAGCTCACCCCATCACTTCCTTGCAAAGGAAGGGAAAGAAGTTTCAATGGGAAAAAGAATGTGAAAAGAGCTTCTAACAATTGAAGCAATTGTTAACCAATGCTCCAATTCTGAAGATTGCAGATCCAAATGAAGATTTCATGGTTTTCACAAATGCGTGCAAAGAAGGATTTGGTGGAGTCCTTAGTCAAAACGAATTTGTGATATGTTTCAAGTCCAGAAAATTGAAACAGAATGAGAGGCTCTATGCCACTTACGATTTGGAGTTGGCAGCCATAGTGCACACTTTTAAGAAGTGGAGGCACTACCTCATGGGAAAGAGGTTTGAGCTAAGGAAAGACCATAATGGTCTAAAACATTTGTTTGATCAGCCTACTTTGAATGCTAGGAAGATTAGATGGTTGGAATTCCTCTGTGAGTATGACTTTGATATCAAGCAAATAAAAGGAAAGGAGAACAAAGTGGTTGATGCACTACATGCTACAACCATTAGCATGTATCAGACAGATCTTAAAGGCAGAATTTATGAGGCTACAAAAGTTGATTTGTAGTACATAGAATTGGTAGCTAAATTGCAGCAAGGTAAATTGCAGTAGAAAGATGAATATTATGAATTGGGAATTGATGGAATTCTCTTGTACAAAAATAGAGTTTATGTACCAAATTCTCTGGAATTGAGGAGTGTGATTTTAAAAGAGATGCATAATGTGCCTTATGCAAGACACCCAGGATATCAGAAAATAGTTTCAGCAGTCAAGATCCATTATTATTGGCTAGGCATGAAGAGGGAGATTGTTGAATACATAGATAAATGCTTGGAGTGTAAAAGGGTCAAGGCTGAGCATAGACACCCAGCTGGGTTGCTGCAGCCATTACCCATTCCTTAGTGGAAGTGGGAAGTGGTGACAATGGATTTAATCACAATATTTCCCAGAACAAGCAAGAAACATGATGCAATCATGGTGGTCATGGACAAGCTTACTAAAGTTGCCCATTTCATTCCTATGAAGGTTACTCACAAGGCAACCAATGTTGTTGATATTTATATGAGGGAAGTATCACACTTGCATGGAATTCCAAAGACAATTATGTCTGACAGAGACCCAAAGTTTACTTCAAAGTTTTGGAGAGGATTATTCAAAGGGTTCAGAACAAATCTGAACTTCATCACAACCTATCATCCCGATTCTGATGGGAAAATAGAAAGGTTCAACCAAGTGATAGAGGATATGATAAGGATGTATGTGATGGAAAAACCATCTAAATGGGAAGATTATCTACATTTGGTAGAATTTGCCTACAACAATGAATATCAAGAATCACTAATGATGAGCCCATTTGAGGCACTTTATGGCAGAAAGTGAAACACCCTAGTAAGCTGACACAACCCAGTTGATAGGGAAGTGGTTGGGATAGAGTTGTTCAAGGAAATGGAAGAGAAAATGTTGAAGATTAAACATAATTTGAAGGTTGCCCAAGACAAGAAGAAAAATATTCTGACAAGAACATAAATCACGGGGAATTTAAAGTGGGTGATCATGTTTTCTTGAAGGTGAAAGCCAACAAAAGTTCCTTGAAGTTGGGAAACTATTCCAAGTTGGCAGCCAGATATTGTGGGCCATTTGAAATCCTAGAGAGGATTGGTCCAATAGCTTATATGCTTGGATTTTGTGTATCTATGTCTATACATAATGTATTTCATGTGTCATTCATTAATAAATATATACTTGATGATAATCATGTTATTGATTGGAATGTGATTCAGGTGGAGCAAGAAAGCGCGTTTCAAGTGCATCCGGTACACATTATGGACCGTAAAATCAAACATCTCGGGAATCGATCCATATGGATTGTAAAGGTCCAATGGACCTGGTACGGTCCCGAGGATGCAACATGGGAGCATGGAGATGCTATGCGGGCAGAATACCCACATCTTTGTGAAGATTTTGAAAATCTTGTTGATATTATGTAAATGAGTTGCAGTGAGGACAGTGAAAAAATAAGGGGAGGGGATTGTAATACCCCAAGGCCGAGACCCTGTGAAATGCAATGATGTTTGTAGGCTGGTGAGCAAAGTAATTATAAGCTGGTAGGCTTATGTGTATATTAGTCCAGAGAGCCTAGATGCCAAGGCCAGTGGGCATGATTTTGTATATGTAATTATCCATATTATTAATAAAATACAAAACTACGTGTAGACCGACCACAAAGAAAGGGTTATGGGAGACTAAGCTCCACTGGGTAGGGAAAGGGATGGAGTTGAGAGGCTAGGAAAGAGGGGCTAAGCTTGAGGGATTAACCCAAGGGAATATTATAATGTATTCCTGAAAATACTAAATTGGGAAATAAACCAAATTATCCTAAGTTCCTTTGAGGAGAGGAACAAACTCCAAGTGGAGAGGAGCATGCTCCTAGAGAGACAAGTGTCACCTAGGATGCATGCAGATTTATGTGGGAATTTCCACCTTTGTTGGGGGTTCACGAACCATTTTGTCCACCTTCCTAGGGAGTTCTCTCTCATTAGTCGGCTCTCTCACGATTCTACATATTGACCATTCTCACCATTTTTTTTCTTGTTCACTCTCAGCATTCTGACTAGTCTGGCCATTTAGTTTCCCATGAGTTCATCCTCAACATTCTAGCCCTCCCTTGTGCAGTCCACGTATGTACTAAACAAGCTAGAAACCATATCATTTTCCTCCATTTTGAACCTCTGTAATTGGTTGAGTCGTCCCTTTTTCCTTACCCAATTTTGGTTTTGGTGGATTGAAGAGGTGGGTTGTCAGGCCCATGGTTGAAGAGGCAGGTTGTCAATTCAGTGATTAAAGAAGCAAATTGTCATTCCTGTGATAAACTCTATCTAGGTGAGAGAGTTCACCAGGGAAGTGATTTAAACTGGAGGAAGTCTAGCACTAGCTACGAAGCTCTGAGAATTCCTGATCTGACCTGTTGTTGAAGCCCTGGAAGGGAAGTGGAGCAGTTGATGAACTTTGGAACAATGAAGGTGCATATTCAAAGGGTGGGATAGGCATGTGGGGAATGAGAGTTCATGAACAGTGGGCGTAAGTAGGCTCCTTGGAGAGAATCCTTCCAGTTGCACTGTGTTGTTTCCTATAGCCTCAACCTAGGTCTAGTATTCTTTTTCCCTGGGTGGAGTTTAGTCCCAACTCGGGGGTGACCCATTGATGAGTGTGATGAGAAAAGTGGTCTAAGGCTGGGAGGTTCGTGGAAGTTCTACACGTAGTTGGTGGTCATCTATTAAAATATACGTACCAAATATTTTTGCTATGTATGATGTGTGTCTTGTACATGCGTTATAATGTTATCAGAATTATCTGTGTTTATTGCATGTATGTATTACTTTCACTTCCGCATGAATAATTGTATGAAACAAATGTTATAACTGTTGAGATTTCATTATATGTGTGTGTGTGTGTGTGTGTATCAGATCATGAACATTTCGGTGGCATGGCCTAGCCTGTTGGTTTAAGACCAGGGATGTCACAAATTGGTATTAGAGCTAAGAGAGACGTCCAGGATGTGACGTTTCCCGACCTGTTGGTGGCTGGGGACATTAAAAATTGGTATCAAAGCTATAATAAAATGATAAATTTGATTGAGTAGCATGACTCGATAGAGGTTGAAGGTCGGGGATGCCACAGATACGACCACCTAAGTGGAAAGTAGATCATGAAATCCAATTATTTCCAAACTCCCCTTTGTTGAATATTGGGATAAATAGATAGTTCATTCAAGAAGAAAATGAAGTAAATAATAGGTTGCAAGCATTGTTGGAGCAGGTTGTGATTTGATCAAGTACCTCACCTTATGTGTCAAATATCATAATGGTGCCTAAGAAGGATAGGGGTTGGAGAATGTGTATCGATTGTAGGGCATTGAACACAATTACACTAAAGAATCGACATACTCTTCCCATGATCGATGATCTATTGGACCAGCTACATCATGCCAAGTACTTCACTAAGCTGAATTTGAAATCAGGATATCATCAAGTATGAATCAAAAAAGAAGATACCTGGAAGATTGTTTTCAAGAAAAGGAATGGTTTGTATGAGTGTTTGGTTATAACATTCAGTTGCAATGCACCAACTACATTTATGGGACTAATGAATGATGTTTTATTCCCTTATCTAGATTCATTTGTTATTCTCTATTTGTATGATATACTGGTTTATAGTGATACCTTGGAGGATCACATCTCACATCTTATGAAGGAGTTAGAGACCTTGAAGAAGAACCAACTACTAGCCAATCTCAAGAAATGTGAGTTTTCTCGGTAGTATTTAGTGTACCCGGGGTATGTGATCAGTGGAGGTGAGCTTAAGATTGATATTTCCAAGATGGAGGCCATCATGAAATGGACAACTCCTACCAATTGCATAGAAGTTAGTATCTTTGTTGGGAAACACAATACTTGTGGAAATTCATAGGTTCATTTTCAACAATAGCCACACCACTCCATGTAATAACAAAGAGAAATAAGAGTTTCCAATGGGGGAAGAACCAATGGAAGGCATTTGATGAGATGCAAATAAATATCAGTTAAGCAACAGTTCTTGTGCTACTCAACTTGCATAATCCCTTCAAATTGGAGACAGATGCAAGTGGGTATGCCACGGGAGTAATATTGATGTAGGGAGGAAGGTCCATCTACTATCATTGTGAAGTATTTCATGAATTGGTCCTCAAATAACCTACCTATGACAAGGATATTTATGCCTTGGTATAAGTTGTCAAACACTCTAAGAACTATCTAATGGGAAAGGAGACCATCATCCAAAACGATCACCAATTTCCTCAGTATTTGCAAGCCCATAGTAAGTTACAACAAACCAGGAACTAAAAATGGATGGGGTTCTTACAACAATTTTGTTTGGTCATAAAGTATAAGAAGGGTAGCACAAACAAGTCAGAACACATGCTTTCATGGCCCACCACATCCAATATTACAACTTTGGGAACTATGAACCACATGGAGCCTTTTACCCATGATGCATACAAAGAGGCATATAGAAACGATGAGGAAATCAAGGAGGTGTTTTAGTAGCTAAAGTGCCAAATTCATATAGAAGAAGGTGACAACAAGGTTGACTATCATTTCTAGAATGGTCTACTCTACAAGGTTGACAAGCTTTGAGTTTTTGATAGAAGAGGAACTTTGTTTTGTTTTTGTTTTCTCGATGTTTCAATCCCTAAGATGGGATCATCATCAGGAGGTTGTAAGATCAATTATTAGGGATCTCCCAAACCCTAATTAAATATATGTTAATACCAATGAGAGAGCCGACCAATGTAGGTATTATTCCAGGTTGCTATTATTTCTTTTTTTAATTTTCCAGGTTGCTATTGTTTTTGTTTTTAATTTTCTGTATAACAGGCCTCCATGCCTCTTTAATTTTGAACCCATAATATTTGTTTATGTTTAAAACATTTACTTCTATTTAAAGGTATTCACTCACCTTCCGTTTATCGTAGTGGATCATCTTTTCAATGATTTTAGTGTTGTCAATACAAATCAGATGGCGAGTGTTCAACCAAGGAAGATTGCTTGACCTGATTATGTTTTATGTCAGCACAATTTTATTTGAGTCTAACATGTAGTGATCTCCTTGTCTCTCCAATATAATATTTTCCACATGAGCATGGTATTCTGTAAACATCCTTATGGTGTTTTGGATCTATGACATCTTTAGCACAATCCAAAATGCTCTTGATTGTGTTAGGAGGAGTGAACATAACCCTAATATTTCCCTTCTTTGAAATTCTTGTGATTTTGTCTGGTGTTCCTTTGATGTAAGGGAGTGCGATCTTATTTATTTCATCCCATTGTTCATGCATTGTCTCGTTTCTATCTCTTTCTCTTGAGACTGTCTTTTTAAATTGATGTTCTTTATAATCATTTTTATTGAAAACATCAACCAAGTGATTAAGTTCTTGCATCACATGATCACTGTCGCAAACCCTAATTTCATGCGTCACTAATTTTTTCCTAAAGGTGAATGATTGTATCTTATTGGAGGATCACACCTCCAAGGTTGAAGGACATATTTTTTTTGGGAAGAAAATTTCCAACTTGTAGAGGTATGCGTACTAGACAAAAATGCAAGAATATGTAACATGATATATTAGAAGATGTATACTTTGTTGTACCAACAAGCCCAATAACAAGAAGCAAGGTCTATACCATCCTCTACCTATACCTACTTTACTTTGGAAAAGTATTTCCATGCATTTTGTGGGAGGTTTACCAACAAATATGAAGGGATATTGGGCCCTCTGTTTTTGGAGATACCAATATTTTGGAAAAAGTGCAGCATGTCAGTGGAAGATTCAAAATGATGGAAAAAAATTGAGACGAATGGAAATATAAACGGAATTATAGCAGCAACCAAAACAACCAAAATCTCCATGTGTGATCTAGACAAGTAATGAAAAAGTCCAAGAGAATCAAGCACCAACAGGGAAAATCCAGAATGATAGTGGAATAAAGAATCCAAGAAGAAACCGAGGGAAAAATATAAGTATGGAACTATGTCATGGGAAAAGGCTTGGAATTGAGTTAGTTTTTGATAAGATATTGTAATGGGTTTTGTTGGGAGAAATGTGCTTATGTAGTTGACTATTGAGTCTGTAATGGGAATTTCAGGGTTAGATCTTATTGCGTAGGATGAATATGACAACGTATCTAGACTACAGTGGTGCCTTAGGTGAGACTTCTTTCCCTCATGGAAGGACAAATATGACAACGTATCTAGACTATAGTGGTGCCTTTTTTTGGCAACCTCAAAAAACCCTAGTCTCAATCTTGTGCCAAAAAATGGTTCTATTGTTGGGACTTGAGATTTAAAGTGAGTTTTTAGAGGATGCCTCATCACATTTACAAATATGATGTTGAGAACTAGTGGGAAAGAAGTTTTGATGTGTTTATGCAGCAGGAAGAGGAGTTGTGGTACACAATCTTTAGGGTTGTGAAAATCACGGTGCTCTATTAGGATCCTACTAGAAATCAATACAAAATATTTTGGATTAGGTTCCCAAAAGAGGTATTTCAGTGGTTAGATCACCTACAAGAAGCACCAAAATACAAACATCTAGTAAAAAACAAATATAACTGGATCGTTAAGGGTTTAATGACTCTTCACCATTTAGATCATCCAATTTCTCATGCTGTGGAGTTTTGGGGGAAGACTATTCTGGAGGGTTATATTATCGAATTTTTTGCTGAGAACCACCATTCCTTTTCCAAAGTAGAAGGCATATTGAAATAAGGAGCCAGAGGAATATTATTGCAGGAAATCCCCTTGTGGATCAAGGTTTTATTAGTATAAGAAATAATGTTACATGTTCCTTCAGCTAACATGGTAGCGTAAACCCCTATGCTCAGGGGAATGTTATTTATGAGATGGTTCATGAGTTAGGTCAAGGAATATTTTCTGGGAGATATGGGAGGCCATCGAAAGAAAAGTGCAAGGGAAAAGCGAACTTAGAAAAGGGTTATTTTTATTGAGAAGAGGTGGTGGAAACATATGATAAAAGTGATGAATAAGTCCAACCAATCATGGAAGGATATCATCTTTGATAATAGTCACAGGTGTTGGAATATTGCTTGTTGACATTGATGTCAACCCTAGTCATTGGTTGTAGTCATTGATTTCAACCCTAGACATTAGATTTTGGACCCAACAATTGATCGAAGTAGATAGACATGAAGGAAATTAAAAATGCAAGTACAACGCCCATGGATCAATATTATAATTCATTCTGCTTCCAGTGGTATTTGGCACATCACGTGGATCCTCACGACTAAGAAGAAATAAATTTTTGAAGATGACAATGTGAATTGAAGCAGAAACTACACGTCGGCCCTAATGTTAAAAGGAAGTGACATAAAGGGTATAAATACATCTCATTATACATTCATTTTTCAACATACACACGTTTGTTAATAAAAAAGGAGATATACGTCAAATTTTAGAGGAAATCTGAAGTAAAGAAGGTCGGATTGAAAGGGAGGATGAAGTCTTTTGGTGATGTGTTCTAAGTCATAAACAATTGTTCCAAGTAAACCAGTCATAACGTCTTCATAGAGAATCCAAATGAAGTGAGAAAATTTTCATTGGAAAGTGTACAGGATTTAGTTTCCTGTGTACGAATGTTAGAATATTATGTTAAATATTGAGAGCGGGGCATGTTGTACAAGTTCTCTCTCTTGAATAAACCAGAATTGAATAAGGTCTACCATTTTCTATATAACTCCTTTTCTGGGAGGATTCAAGGAGTGAAACTTGGAGGAGTTTCAGAGAATACATTGATTTATATTCTCTACATCATCATATTATTCTAAGAAGTGAAGAATTTCATCAGTTGAAGATGTCTCAAGAACCATTATCAGGTTCTATGTGATGGTTGGATGATGGTGATAATTTAATGTAAAGTTTTATTATCTCTCATATATTCTTAGGTGGAAGGAAGGGGCAAGGATGGATAGGTCAAACCTCTCTTGATATTGGAGGATTGTATATTACTCTTGGAGTTTTATCCCTCCCTTTATATTTGGAATCTGTAGCTACCTTTGGAAGTCATTACTTCCCTTGAACAATAACTATTGATTATTTCTCATATATTGTGCAAGGTGTATTTTGGTGTATTGGTGTAACTCTTCTACTATTGTTCATTTCTCATTGGATATAATTGAATA
>ML841322.1:54580-66990 GCA_009831015.1 Picea engelmannii | reverse complement strand
TATATCAAATGCATGTGATTTAGATAGCAAAGTAATACTAAACCATAAACAAAATGATATACAAAACTTGGGACAAAGCGTCGATATATTGAAAAGCAAAAGCTATGACAACACATCAATTCTGCTCCAGTTTGAATCAGAATAACATATCCTTGTTCTTCCAAAATTGATGATGATTCAATTATTACAAAACCATAGGTTTATATAAGTTTCTCACAAGGTAAAACATCCTTGTGAATAATAGCAAACAGTTTTAACAATCTGGGAATAATCCCAAAAATCTCTTAAACTAAGTAACTAAAAATGCTAGTGAAATCTTCAAGATATCTTCCAACTNNNCCTCACATCCATAACAAATTCGAATTTGCCTGTAATAGACATAAAGATCAAGTTAGAGGAGTATTTTATTGAGAAAACAATAGAAAAAATGAATCTATAGACTCAGCTACAGAATCTCCTGATTCTGTAGCTGGTCTAGAATAGTAAATAGGACTAGATATAAAATCAAAATCAAATCGAATCCAATCATTACAAATTACAAATGATTTACAAAATAAATCCTTTCAATCAAACCAAATCGAATAGAATACAATCGGGACAGAGTGGGAATACTCTGTTTTCCCAATCGTTGTAAAATCAAATCAAATCTTAACAAGATTGTTCCATGAATGCAATTAATGGTAACCAGATCGTATGAGATAAAACAACCATTATCGGTTTGCATAAGATCCAAATCGTTCAATCAAATAGCCAAAACGGTCACGATAAAACAGGCATAACTCTATCCATGAATCTAATCATAGATTTTACATGCTGAATTTCAACAGTTCATAGATGTGGTTATAACTGTCATCGACCAGTCATAGTAACGAATTGATAATCTTTAATTAAAACTATAAAAAAAACTTCCATTGTAATCGGATGAAACCAAATCAACTCAAGAATCTTTTACAAAGTCAATGGATAGAATCATGATGAAATATACAGATTCATGAATCGAGCAATAATCCAAATCAATTTTCCCGGAACTAATTATAGAAGCAATATCGTAATCCAATTCGAATAAGTTGCAATCAATGAGAATCAAATCAATTACGATTCAATCATGTATTCATAGAAAAATATGAAATTTGGTCGAATGAAATTGAAACAATTAACCAATCTATTAACCAATTCGAATTACACCATCGACTGTATTCAAAGTTCGGGATACCAATCAATAGACTAAAAATATTAACATCTTGTATTATCAACAGAACATCGATCTAATTTTAATCCATCATATCTATTCGATGATCTATCGAATCAAAACCAAATTTAATCGAATTTTAAAACGATAACCAAAAATAAAACAAACATTATATACAGAGAAGCATGCTTTATGTAACAGAGCTGGCAAAATATGTGCAGAGAGCAATATAAATGAGAAAAATACCATCACAGCTGCTGGGACTCATGTCAATTTTGAATTGATAATTGCAGTGGCAGACTCAACATTTTTGAACAGGACTGAACCGGTGGTTCGTTACTTTTTATCGGACGGTTGCACCTTTGCATTCTTACCAGTGAGCATTGCCACTTGGCTTTCCAACTCGTGGATCCTGGATTGCAATGTAGGTACATCCAAATAGTATCTTTCAACCCACAACCCACATTGATCACAAGGTGCAGCAACAGGTCGAACAGAAGGGGGTTTTGATGATTCCCCAAGGGTTTCATGGAGTGGCTCAATACCAGGAAAGTCGGGGTTATCTCGCAGACAAGGAGGAAGGTTCCGAATGAAATCGTGAGGCGGTTTGCTACACAATCCTTCAGAGTAAGGATATTCTTCAGAGAGAAAATGTTCAATGTCCGAATCAGAGTCCTCGCTAACCACGATAGGCTCTGTTTTGGCAGGAAGCTTAGGCTTGTTCCTCGCCATGCAAGAGATCAATCTTGCATTTTTCTTGCCTCGAGTATTAACACCAGTCTTCGCTCTAGTCTTTTGGGTTGTGCCTTTAAAAACTTCTGTTTGTTTTGGCACAGACTTAGGCAAACTTGTAGGTGGCTCGGGCTTAGGTCTAGGTAATAAAACCTCATAAGGCACAGGGGTAGGTTTGTTCTTGGCCACCATGGGCTTATCTACCTGTGGAGGGTTTGACTGCCCAAAACCATTACGGCTGAGGAAATCATGCCAAGAATCACGACGTAACCCTAACTCGTAAACTAAAACCATTTTGATCAACCCGACATGGAAGAGGCTAGTATCATCCTGGCTATGTTTGTATCGTTTAGCCATTTTGAAAAGACTTCGGTGCAGATAGTAAGGCATACTTAGTTCAAATCCCATGAAAACCATTAATAAACATAGGTGGAATAAGAAAATAAACCCATACCTGCCTTCACAGGTAACGAAACGTTTGATAATCATCAAGAGATCATACCAGCGGGGTTTCAACATCTTTGTAGGTAACCCTCTGTCGCATGAATTCACTGTGCGAGATTGGAACAATAATGACCATGGGACATCATCTACCTTGCAACTTTTCGACCATTTTTGTCCCTTGACAGGCAAATCGGTTGCCAGACTGAGAAATTCTTCAGTGACTTCTGGCTGGATATCTCCCACTTTGGCTCGGTAGCCATCGAATGACAATGCAAATTGTCGAGCCACTGTGAGGTCATAGCCATCAAACTTCCTTATGAAAGCAAGCCAGCCATATTGTTCTAGGTCGTTACATGCACCACTGAATGTTAACAGTGCTTGGCACCCATTAGGCTCGGCCCTTACAACAGGAGCCATAACCTCTGCACATGATAGGGTTCACAGTGAATGAAACAATGCACAGAGTTGAAAAACGTTGGGTTTGATGGCTTCAAAGCTCGAATAGGCCGGAATTAACTGCAAACGTGCGAAGGTGGTGGGATTACCACCGCCTCGCACTATATTAATTAACTGAGTACAGTGTTATCAAAACATGATCGTTTATACCATGCGTATTGGCCAACAAATAGGTGTGTAATCATATTCACGTGCCAGTCAAACGGAGAAGAACCGATGCCTATGTGTTATACTCATGCCAAGTGTTCAGTTCGATCCACCACCATATCCATCGTGTCAATAAATAATTTAACCAAGATTTAATCATTAATCAATGACAATACATGGTTTAGAGTTATGAATCAATCATCGTATTATCAACTTACCAATATATACCAAGCATCGATTTGTCCAATATGATTAATCCATGCACTTTCAAACCATTGCTATTTCTTGAATTAAACTTCATAAACTCACCAATGTATTCGTTGCTCATTGAAGTGTTTTCATTCCAAAGTCTTTTGAACATAATGATCCAAAATTCTTCATATAATAACTGAGTGAAAAGTCCATAGCAATAAGAATAAAAGCAATAAGACCAAATCCATTATAACTTTCATAATATCATAATAAAACCAATAAATTTTATGCCCAAAGGCTTAGCAATCAAACATATCCAAATCCGTAATCAAGGTAAGAGTATGCTCAAGGACATAAATTCGAGAAAACCTTTAGTAGTCATGTGATAAACCAATGGTGAAGTGTCTTTTGGAGAAATTTGATAAAAGACGACTACAGTCCAAACGATGAAATAAGTATTTTCACACTTACAGTTGTGAAAATGAAATCGAGATCAAATTGCAATTGTCGACAAATGAAACAAATGCCTAGAAGCACAATGCAGCGATGATTTGTCATTAACGAGACAAGGGGTGTAGGCAGCGTTTTTTTAAGAGTAATTAAAAAAAATGATTGGCTGCCAACACACCTGAATGCTGAGGGTTGTCCTTATCTTAGGGTGAGCTCATAAAACCAATGTTACATCCTTAATATTGCCTATGATTGTTTGTTGTAGACTATTATATGAAATCATGCTTCGAGCATTTTCGTTTGTACAAGATAATCCCATCTCTTCCATAATAATCTTTGACATAAAACTTGGGCCTAAACCACCATCAATGAGGCAACAATGGGTGATTTTATCCATCATCTTTACAAAAATATAAAAAGGTTTTTTTTTTTACAGGGTATCTGAAGTTATGTACACCTACTTTATTTACAGAAGAATCTTCTTCATCTACCTCTTCGGAAAGATTAGATACAATGGAAGCATTTCCTTCCATGAATTGTTTTAGATCCATTTGTTGTTCAGGGATGACAACCATGTCTAGGAGGGTTACATCTTATTTGATGTTATCCAATTGATTCAAGATATTGTATTTGAAGAGGGGGGAGGAGGGGTGATTTTTTGACTTGGTAATTTTAGGAACTTGGGGTGTAGCAGTGGTTGATGTTAGGATATTTAGAAACTTAGGAGTTAGTAAGATCTACTTGGTCTATTGTTTCGTTAGGTAAAAGTGTGTTTTCTAGTGTGTTTCTTTAGTATGCATTAGTATGCATTTGTAGTTAAAAAATCCGACGGTCACGATATGTTCCCGACATAAAGTGATCCGACGGTTCATACTCTCCTCGATCTTAATGGCCATTGATCTGTGGATTAACACCCGATTGGTCCATGATATTTATTTAAATATCATGGAGGGTCATTTGTTGATGATCGATTGTGAGAAAATCTCTTGTAAAATATCTCTGTAATCTTTTTCTCTGCATTAATAAACTGCTCCAAATGGACACGTTGGCTGGGGCCGTGGATGTTTCCCCGTAGGGTTTTTACCACGTGAAAACATCAATGTGTTGATCTTTGATCTAGTTATGTGAGTGGTTACTAAAGGTGTTCATCCTCTGCTGGAATACCTGTGTTGTTGAACAGTTGAGGATGAGATCGGGCTAGAAGAACTGCAAGGAGGGTCAAATTTTCCTTTTGGGGCATAGGCTTTGTTCCTGGTATTGATAACCATGACATCTTCCAGATTGGTGAAATCTAGGACAACGATAATATCTTATGGTATTTTCCAAAAGATCTTGTCTATGACACTCTTCTTTACCTCACACATGGTTTCTTCATGGTGTTCTTCACAAAAGTTACACCAACTCCTAGGCAGGATAGATTTGGGCTGAAAATTATTTTCAACCAGACTTCTAAAAGGAGGGGTAGAAGAGGATGAATCTCCAGGGGTGAGAGGGGAGACAATACCCTTCTGCTCAAATGCTATCATACGATTGTTCATATCTTGTACTAGTTGTAAGAGAGAAGACATATCTGTCTGTCTAACTGATTCCCCCTGGGGTAGACCAGTTCATTCAAGCTGTTCTTCGTACTCTAAACAAGTGTGCAGAGCAGAACCAAGATTATCAATGGATTTTTCTTCAATCCTATGATAGTAAGGACAAAGCAATGCATTGTAGTAATGCATGAAGGGGGCTTGGTTTTGAGGGCGAATAAGTTAAGGGATTTGATTATACAACTTGATGAAACACAAGTTGAAAGACCTGATGGTCTCACCATCTTTGTAAGTGGCATTATTGTACTCCCTTAACTTCTCGACTGGGATTTTAGATTTCCCCTAAGTTGATCTGAACCAATATATTAATTCCTCCCAAGTAGACAGAATCTTAGGAGGAAGGTCAAAGAAGTCAGTTGCAGCCTTTCCTTCCAAGGAGTTGACGAACAAGCGCATGTAGGTATCATTGTCGTTGGCTCCTATGTTATGACAAGCGTTAGAGAATGCCACTAGGTTCTCATTAGTAATGACAGTGTTATTTCCCCAAAACTTAGGTAGATGCTCTTTAAACTTCAGAAGTGGGTGAGTAGTAGGTGCTAGGTTAAGAGGAGAGGACACATGACATGGTGTGGTTGTGGCATCTTCTTCGAACTAAAAAATCCCATACTTTTTAACGACTTTGGTGGGGTTTGTAGTAGATTGGATAGGGATATGGTGGTTGTACAAGCTACCAATCACTGATGACGATGAATATTGGGAAGATGGAGCACTTCCAGTGCCACCAAAGCCACTAGATCCACCACTAGATCCCATCTTGTGGATGATAGGTGAGGGAAAGAAAGACGAGCTGGATGAATCAAATAAATTTCTCCTTAGAGCACTTTGTTGGAAGATAACACAATGTTTCTCCTTCCTATATCAGCAATAGTACTGATTTCGGGTGACAATCCTCTTCTTCTTCTAGAAGCATGAGAATCAAACGACATGAAAGAATGGCCGAACTAAAGAAACAAAAGGTTACTGTTGATTTCTAGGTTGCCTATGTTTAGCTTCCAATTGTTCTTGATTACTAATATCTCGTTCAATTGATGCCCAAGAATGGTTAAGATCAGCACGGGTCCTAGCAGTGTCTAAAATAGTATGAAATAGGCTCAAAGCAATGTTGGTGTGGTCTTGGAAACCAGGCTCAAGATTGGGCTGCCTTGCAACATGAACAGTCATTAAGAAAAACAGTAAAAAATCAAAATCGGAAAAAGAAACATGTATCAATAAAATCGAGTATAAAATTTAACCAGAGAGATATCAAAGATCTCTCCAGTATGGTCACCAAATAAATGTTGAGTAAAAGATATGAATTGATCTTACTCAAGCATTTTCAAACTTTACTTGGCTATAGTGAAGTAGAATGGAATATCACCCTATGTTTTTAACCAACAAAAATAATATCCTAACTCACAAGTATTAATTACAAGTTCTTAGGCTAGCCTTTTATCAACAAAAAGCTTGTTGGAAATTCAATTTTTACGTATTTTCTGAATATGTTAGTTGTTGAAATAAATATAAGAACAAAAGTAAAGACACCAAGGTGATAATCAAGACAATTGAGACATAAAGAAATGCTTTATTTCATTCCAATTCACCAAAGAGTCATTTTATTTACAAAATCTCATATAGAAATCTTGGACCAAAGTCAAACTTAGACATCCCCTATGGAACATACAAAAGGACCTCTGACAGAAAACCAAAACTGAAATCTAAAATATGGATCAGCTTGCCACAGATTTTAACCCACTCAACTCTGCACAATAGCCTTTGTCAATCATGAAAACTAATTCACAAATAGACAAGTCTACACAGACTATCAAAGATAGATCAACACTTTTGAAGAACAAGTGTCTGAATGATTTCATTCAACCATGAATATTGTTGTCTATAATAAGACCCTACTATCATAAAAGAAAATTAGGCTATGATGAATATATGAATGAATGAAAACTGAATTGTCTCAACATAAACGCAAAGAGAAAACCTTAGCATGCTTCTTCTTCCATCCTCCTCTTGTTCCTCCCCTTTCTTTTTCTTTTAACAAATCAAAATTGGTTCGAGTAGTTGAACCGATTCAATAGTTAAGCTAACTAAAGACTCGACTAACTTTAGTTAGGGGGGGGGAAGTAATAATCATAATAGGGTCATAAATAAATAATAACTGGTAGGTGGGACCCCTTGCGACTCCCTTTAGTTCATAACAATCATAACAACTGTAACATAATACATTTTTTAATCAAACACAACACCTTGTGCCTCCCCCTCAACATATTTACTTTTGACAATTTTAGCTCATAAAATTTGTAAATATTTCAAAACAATATTCATATATCCAAAATAAAACATGTTGTCCAAAATCCATGAAGTCAACTGTCATAAATTAATAGATAACATAAAATTCAAAAGCCATATTTTCTAGTCTGTGATGCAACCCTTCCTTGGTTGTTGTTGTCATCTCTTGATTTTCCCAAATTCTCCTTGGCTTGGGCAGAGCCTTTAGGCTTTATCTCATTGATCACATGGGAACAATCATCCCTCTAATGAATTCGTGAAGACACGGATTTGTCGGAGTCATCGGAGGGTGAGGAAGGGGCAACAATATCTTTTCCTTTATCAAATGCATGGTGGGCTTCAGTCTTCAATCTCTTGCTGGCATGGGAGGATTGCACTGGAGATTGGTTAGGGGTATCTTGGACAATGGGGTTCAAAGGTGGAGGAGCAGGCAAGGTCAATTTGGGCCAACCATGGTGTTGGGAGACTGTTGGGTGAAAAATCTCTTGTCACCCATCATTTTTAGGGATCTCGGGCTGAAACGAGACATGAGGAGGCACAGGGATACCAGGGGCTTGAGGGGATTGGAAAGGATGCCTTTCAGGACTAGGTTGGACTATTCCCTGTCCAATCCAATTAAAGAATCCAACATGAAACAATAGGCCAAGATCTTCTGAATCAAAATCAAAATTTATAGAGAACCTGATCCTTATTGGGCCTCGATTCCAGTTACCTCTACCTCTATCTCCTCGGCCATGGCTTCCCTGACTGAAAAAAATCATCCTGCATGTGTAATCGATTAGCAAATATTCTTTTAAATAGCCATGCATGACAACTCTTAAAAATACGAAATAGATTTGTCTCATAATGTATCAGGCTCATGCAATCCAATCCATACAAATTGTTCTAATGTTAACCAATGAATAGGGAGTGAAACAATGAATATGGGATATGTGAAGGGTTTTTAATTAGCGAAAAGTGAGATAATGAGAGGGGAGGATAATGACTATTGTTCATGAAATTAATCAAGTGATCCATAAAACATTCTGCAGTAAGAATATATGAATCAACCAATAATCAGATGACTGAGTAATAATTCCCGTGTATTTGACTAGTCCACTATCCATTAATATCCAACACAGTGCCATTACAGAACAATAAGTATTTCACACAATTTTTAAGAGGTTATGTTCCCTTTATTCTCACATTCTGCATTTTATAACAGTCAACAACAACACTCATTCCCAATCTGTAATCATTAATATCCACCACTATCATACGTTTCTTCAATCCACATCTATATTTAAAAGCCATGTTTCCAAAATAATGAAGTCACTATTTCTGCAATAGAGCCAATCAAGATCTGTAATGATATTCGTTCCCATATACATATGTAGTAAAAAGACCAAAATAATCAAAACCTCACATGCCACGCCTGAAATCACAATTGACTATACAACCAACAACCACCATTTAGACACAGGCTATGCATGAGTAAATTTCCAAGGCAATGTAACCATACCACTGTAAAACAAAACAACTCAATGCGACTTAAAAGCTGAGCCAAATATCCAATGTGATTATCATCAACAACGGTCAATTGAAATAAATAACATGCTTAAAACTCTGAGGGTATCACTGAGTATAAAAACAAACTATCCATACTACACACAAAGCGCAACTAACCAAACTCCACAATGCAACATTTCCACTTATCACAACAAACACTCAGTCATGATAATAACTCAACATATCTTGTTGAGGTTGTGTGCATTAATAAGTGGTTGGTTTGTTTAATTCACATCGTGATTCAATTAAGTTGTGTGCACTCAAGCCTATTCAACCAATAACAAAAGGATGTCATGGATATGCCTTCTATAGTTATCCAATTCGATTATCATTTGGTCCCAAGGAAACCATAGTTATCATGCCCCATGTTTCATTTTCAAAACACCATACACAAAACTTGGCCTATGTGAGAAACCCTAAGCATTCGTGACCAATTTCATCAACCAACCAAATCACCATAAGTGAAAAGCTAGTGACTTTACATCAACCAACAATTCTCCACTGTGGAAAAAAAATCAATCAACCAAACAAGCCATGGTAGCTGTGTATACCCATGCATCCAATTGAAATGGGTAGAGGCCCTTCCATTAAAAGAAAATGAGTTCTTTGACATCAGGCGGGTGACTGTGAACTTTAGAAGTGAAAATTAGAAATGTACGTTTCATTCTATTATCACAAAGGCAGTGACGAAAATCCATACCAACATGATTACTATATGACCAACGGGTGAGCCTGTATTCAAAGTAATAGACCAAAATAACTGGAATTAACTTGGAAGACTTGATAGTCTCCCTATGCAACTCCAGTCTAGAGGGTTAGGGGTTTTCACGGTATCCTTCACAGGAGGAACGGAACTAACCACAGTGAAACCTCGAGGCCAAAGGTGTATGCACAAGGAGGACTATGATTCGCTTGTGAATGGGAGACAGTTCCTTGACAAGGGCGAAACAGGAAAACATGGCTCTAGTTAAACCCAAGAATCATGAAGGCAACCATCCATCCATGATTTAAACAAAATCCTTCAACCAAAATGCAGTGGTACCAAAGAACTATCACCCAGGAAGGCTAACAACTTCGATGAACTTAAAACTATCATGGCAGAACCATCCATTTTCCATTCAAAACCAAATTTCCACATAGTTGCAGCACTCAGGACAAACACAAACCCACACAACTGAGCCAAAATCATTTCATAACTAGAGTGAAGTCAAGAATGGCCAAAAGAGACATACCTGTTAATCGAAATCCTTAAGACGAGAGGTGGCCGAGTGGTTTCACCCTGCAAAAAATCCGAAGCGTGAACACAACAACAAGATCAAACAATAGTCCAACTAGGGTGGCAACCAACAGGAAGGGTAAAGGTGACATTTAGTAAATTCACATCGCCTCCACCCACATCTCATTTACTCAATAGTACATGTAAATGAGCCCGCTATTAACACCATTAATCAACCCGTGCATCGAGAATATCAACACATTTAAACCATAGCATAATCCAAGTTCCATATAAGAATTCAATCATTCACATTATTATTTTTCCAAATGCGCCACCCATATTCATATTCCCAATATAACTCAAATAAATCGCTCGACCACTATACAACCTAAGAGATCATGTATAGAATAATCACTAATAGCGTGATCCACATCAGCCTGAAGCATAGCATAATCACCATACATATGGACTATATAAAGTTGCAAATCCATTACTTCCATGAGCCACCGATGTTCATAACATATGTATATCAGCTACCGATTCCATTAACCAATGCATAACCATTGCAATATCACCTTGCCAAATGCACCGCCAAAATTTCCACCATATGCATATAGAAATGTAATTTAACACAATTTCATAGCCATTTCCTTGTTAGCTAGGGTTTAACAATAATCAACAAATATTTTATGCATGTAGTATTGCAGAACTAGGTCCCTTTGCACTCGCTGTAATAATTTTCCTTCTTCAAAACTTGCCTTCATGTAATTTTACTAACATTTTTGCTGTGCAGGTGCGAGGAGAACAAATACCATATATTAATAGCAGGTTGTAGTATCATGAAGGTACAACAAATCAAAGCTAAACTCACATCAATGGAAACCATATTCTCATCAACCATGTAAACCTTTGTAGCACATCATCATAACATTGAAAATGAACAGGTTTGATCTTCAAAAGTTCAAGGGGTCCTACCTACTAGAATTATTTAGTTTTATATAATAATAGGATTTAGCAACACTTTGCAGGCGAAATTACGTTGACGTTTTAAATCTTCAACAAGGTGCATCCTTTCATATGACTCCCCACAGGGAGTGGTTTTGTGAGTATGAAAGGTATGATGGAGGTAATGTTTTCCTAAGTGATGACTCAACAACCAAAATCATAGGTTGAGGAAAAGTCAAGTTGAGGCTCATATATGGAAAGATTAGAACACTACCTGGTGTCTTGCACATCCCAAGATTGGCCATAAATTTTATTTCTGTAAGAAAAATGAACGATGTAGGGGTAAAACAATATTTGAAAAGGAAACCTATAGGATGGTGCGGGGAAAAATGGCGTTGCTAAAGGGAGTTTAGTTTTGAACTCTATATAAGATGCAAGAAAGCACTATTAGCGATGGGTGTAATAGTTCTGATGTTCATGATATTGGAGTTGAAGAAGAAATAACTCCTATAATCTCTAGAGAAAAGGTTATGATGTGGCATCAAATACTGGGGCATATTGGAGCGAAGGGTCTTTGACTACTACATGGTAAAGGTATGGTTGAAGGTATGTCTAACTGCTCTCTAGATTTTGATCTCTGTGAACATTTTGTATATGGGAAGAAAAATAGAGTAAGATTCCCTCTGGTGAAATGAGGGAAGAAGGAATTTTACAGCTAGTTCACAGTGATGTGTTTGGACCTGTGTCGGTTCCATCATTGGGAAAATCTGTGTACTATGTCTCAATTATAGACAAATTCTCGAGGAATACTTGGATATATTTCCTCAAGAATAAATATGAAGTATTTGACAGGTTTAAAGAGTTTAGGGATCTTGTTGAGAATCAAACAAAGTAAATAATTAAGGTGCTAAGGATAGATAATGGCGGAGATTTATGCGGGATTGTATTTGAAGAATTCTGTAAGAAGTATGGTATAGCAAGGAAAAAGAATACTCCATATACACCTCAACAGAATGGAGTTGTAGAAAGGATGAACAAGACGATGATGGAAAAAGCAAGGTGCATGCTCAATGGTGTCGGGTTAGGGAAAGAGTTCTAGGTAGAGGCAATGGGTATTGCATGTTACCTGGTCAACAAATCACCCTCAGCAATGCTGGATGACAAGACTCCACAAGAGGTATGGAATGGTAATAAACCTTCTCCAAAACATCTCAAAGTATTG
>ML841322.1:0-11527 GCA_009831015.1 Picea engelmannii | reverse complement strand
AGAGCATGATGTATACTATCCATCCATGGGTGTTGTATCTACATGTGCATTTTCCTTCATGTCCAAATAACTTCATCAATCTTGTGGTCCAAAACCCATGACTAGGGTTGACATCAATGACAACAACCAATCTTCCAACATAGACAACCAAACGTAGAACCTGGTCTTTAGGATCAAACCAACATTGCCCTAAACTTATTTAACATTATTCTGCAAACAAAAACCAATAAGGCTGAGTTAGAAAGATCATGGGCTGCTATCGAACGTGACATTAGCATCCAAGAGCAACGGGAAGAAAGACAGAGACAGTTGAGAAATTGAATCTGATCTAGTTTTTCTTTGTTTCTTTATTTTAAAGTCTGAGATCATAAAAATCTGTTTCGGATGCCTTGACGGTATGTTTTATAGCCTTAAAACATAAACCCAGGAACAATAGGTTGCTACTATTTTATACCTACATATTTTCTTTTCCCTACGCTCTGTACGATCATGCAAAATAAAAAACAGAGTCGAAAATGTATTTTTGTCTACGTATGATCTTTTCCATGCACTTTGTGGGATATTGGTAAATAAAAAACAGAGGGAAAATTTGCATTTTTCGAGTAATCTAACCGAGATCTAACCCTTGTGTTTGTCGAGAAACAAGTTTTTTTTGTGTGTGTGAATGTATGAAAATAAGTTTTTATTGAACATGCCCTCCAAGTCCATCCTCAACAACAACAACAATCCTCCTTCTTAAGACTATAATGCATTTTTTAGTAGCTCACTTGGTTGAAATTTACTTTACTTAGTAAGACATGCGCTTTGTGGGATATTGGTAAATAAAAAACAGAGGGAAAATTTTCATCTTTTCGGGTAATCTAACTGAGATCTAACCCTTGTTGTTGTCGAGAAATGATTTTGTTTTGTGTGTGTGAATGCATGAAAATAAGTTTTTATTGAACATGCACTCCAAGTCCGTCTTCAACAACAACAACAACAACAATCCTCCTTCTTAAGACTATAATATGTTTTTCACTAGCTCACTTGATTGAAAGTTACTTTACTTAGCAAGAGGTCTTGAGTTCAAGTCTCTTTTTTGTTACCTTTTTTGAAAAGTTCATGCATTCATTGTAAAGTGCATTTCACTTAATTATAAAAGTGAATCATTATTAAGCAACTTTAATATTTTATTTTAAGTTATTGTTTTGCATGCAACTTTCATTTATAAAGTAACTTCATTGTAAAAGGGATTCCCGCTTATTATATAAAAGTGGGTCAGTTCATAAGTAACTTATTTAAAAGTGAGTTTATAGGAAAAATTAGGAGCATCATCACCATGTGGATCAACTTCTACTTGCCACATGGCTTGTTGGTTATTTTTTATCCCTTTTTTCAAAAGGGCATAACTTTCACATATGAAGTTTGTTTTTAGTTTCATTTTTTTGAACAACCTATTTTTTCGGGATATTTCCATCCAGACCATAAGTTTCATATTTTTCTGCATATTTTAATATGACATCTCCTAGTAATATTTTTCTTACCAGTGCCTACTGCTTCTCATGGAAATCCCATATGGAAGATGTTTTAAGAAGTAAAGGATTGTACCAAATTACCTTGGGAAAATAACTAGAATTCATTAATGATGAAAATAAACTCAAATAGGATAATACGAGTGAAAAATAATGTGGACTAATAATAATGTCCATATATCCTTATTTAAGGTTTCTCCTTCAAGGAATTGATGCTCCATGTTATCTCTCTGTAATTTGACCAAGGCTGAGGAGGCAGTCACAGAGGTAACATCAAAACCACTTCGAGTCTAGATCTATCCCTCCAAGACTCAGAGAGGGATCTCTCTGTCTGATATAACTTTGTTTGAAAGAGCTATTAGGCTAGCTCTGAAGTACAAGGTTTGGTATTTTGAGTTTTGGTTAAGACAACAAATAAAAAGGCCATTGGGTAGAATGGAGTCAACAGGTTAAAACTGATTGAATGAATGAATAACTAAGAAAATTTGTAACCAGGAAAGGTAGCCATGAAAGTGGATCTTAATATTTTGTAAGATGGAAAGGAAGAAAGGGTTAAGAATCATCTCAAATGCAGAGCAACGTTCATTTGAATTCTACATTCAATTTGCAGAAGAAAATATAAACATTGCTTTAAGCCAAATCAGGGTGTACAAGAAAAATCCTGAGTATAATTTTCTTATAAACAATGATGGAAGAAAACAATATGAGAAAAACAAGAAAATGACGGTTTACATCAGAGAAACTTCACCACCGAATCATGACACAAGAATCTGGAAATCTAGTATCTTAATACTCATTCAAAGTCACTTCAGCCTGCTAATCATCTTTACAAAATAGAAAGTAATGTTTCTAGATTATCTTCCCATCTGGTCCCTCCAAGTCGAACCCCCTTTTTTCTTTTTTACTCTCCTAAATAGGTAAAGATACTCTTAGTCTCCAAAAATCGAGTCCTATCTCTGCTTTCTAAAAATAGAAAACAGTTACAATGATTGACACATGTAAACTGTCTGTTAAAATAAACAAAACATATTCTAACAGTAAATTAAAGGAAAATTAAATTTGGAAACTGTTGCTTGGTTGTCACGAATTTGCTGGAAGGTTGTTGATGCTTATCCCTTGAATTATGGAACTAATGGCCACTTGTCCCTTTGACTTTTTGAGAGGTGGACCGAATGCATTACATTTATGGATCTGCCTCAAATGCTTTAGCTAGATTGGTGCCTTGATTGCCAGCTATACCTTATTCCTATCCTCGAATTTTCCATTAAGTGTTGGATTAACCTTTGACTAACAATCAATTTATGCCAAGTGTTCTCTTCTCCATTTTAAAAGAAATGAATTGATCCTATATTTTCCCTGTAATCTGGGGCTTATCTTTGATGACTAATCCCCTACCAACTTCTTATCAAACCCATCGGATAATTGTAAAGATGGACAAATTTGCTTTGAAAAATGAATCTTTAGAATCTCTTAACTGGCAAAGACACTACTTGGAGGCTCCTTTTGGATGAAATATCTTATCGATCTGTGCCTAACCTCAAAAATATCTACCCCGTATAACCAATTTCCAGCTGATTCTTTGACTATCACTCTTCTGCCTGGAAAAATTAATAAGATCCCTACAATTTTGGATCTCAAATCCCTTCAAACTAGAAGTGCACTGTCATTAATTGCCAACACTTGTAGAATTTTTCTTTGACTGATAAAGGAGTATGGAAAACCAGGTTAGTATTATCCATTTCAAAAAACATTGATCCCTCATAAGAGATGAAAGACTAACATTTGACACATTGTCCATACTGTCATAGTTTCCTCTCTCTAAGTGTTGCACCCTCTTCTTTCTTGATTCTTATCGATTTCCAATTTAAAAATCTATAGCTTCAATAGAAGTCCTATTTTCATCTGCTAAGCCCTCACACTGCTGAAAAACAGTGAGGTAATTATAGTTGCTCTTGTAACAGTTTCCATTCATTAAGATAGGTCGGAAGCAAAAATACAAACTTGCACTTTGATGTCACTAACCATAACACCTTTGTGGGCATGAGTGCTCAAAACATGACCCTTTGATCTAAAAACAAAGTGGTTGAAATCTCCACACTTGTTGGGGGGGCGATTCAAAACTAGGTAGGCTATCCTTAGAGCCTCATGCATGTTGAACAAATATTTTAAATTTTTCTTCCAAAATGGGCTTTGGCCCTCTCTTCTTGTTGGATGATATTTCTGTGCAAATACATTGGTAAATAATTCTAAGAAGAAAAGGCCATGATACAGCTCATTGGTGCAATTACTTGAATGATAAGAAACTCTCCCTATTGTATAAACAATCCTTAGCACACCTTTAGAATGGCAGTCTCTATCAACCCCAACTTACCGCTTGTGCCCCTGCCTCCGGAGATTTTTTGTCTATAATTGCAACTGTATGTCTCCATCCACAAGACATCTACGTTTCTTCTAGTGTCTAGTCCTTTGTGAGGTCCATTTATTGACTGGAGTGAGGTCTCATCTTAAAACAAACCAACCCTTCATGAAGTTTTTAAAAGACATGCCTCTGCAATCGACATACTTCTTATTCTAATACACAAAGCACATGGGAACATCTGGAGGGTGATCCAGATATCTTTCAAACCCAAATGTATCATTGAAAACAAAGAAAACATACCACAATGATTGTTGTCAGTATCTATCCGAATATGGATTCTATAGCTAAGAAAACCCTACGGTCTCCCTTCTGTGTTGAATTTGCAAAAGTGTTGTTGTAATAGG
Source organism: Picea engelmannii (assembly GCA_009831015.1). Taxonomy (NCBI): domain Eukaryota; kingdom Viridiplantae; phylum Streptophyta; class Pinopsida; order Pinales; family Pinaceae; genus Picea; species Picea engelmannii. The sequence goes on along the minus strand of ML841322.1, from coordinate 7,253 downwards.
CTGCAAGGAAATTCTAACTCGAAACTTGTGCACCATATCTACTTCTGAATTGAAGTCAAGATTAACCTATACGGTAGGAACATTCAACTGCATCAAAGAATCCTTGAAGAACTGTAGAAAAAATAAGCTCATTCTTTTCATGACCACTGGTGACATAGAAATTTAGATCAGAGATAAACTTATACACATCAAATAAGCTATCGAACATGCCAATTTCTGATTCAAATTCTCTATGTTATCATATTTCCTACACCAATCTTTCAAGTGATTCTTTGACTCATGCATTGTGGTTCCAGGTGCGTGGAGTTGGAGCGTTGGAGCTTGGATTTCGGGCCACATTTTTAATGAGATTTTTGATAAAATTGACACCTGCGAGTTACCCTGGCATCTGACAATCTGCGTTTTATATTTTTTACCTTTATGGGACTTATCCCGCATGGAGGAGGAAACCCTATCAATTACCCTTTATATACACAAACCTTTTATCATATGGTCGATGTAGTGAGCCTAAGGCTATGCATTGGAACTTGGTGCTTGTGCATTGGGCTTGTGTATTGTGTGTTTGATCTTGTGTTGTGGTTGATGACTACAGGTGCGTGGCTCAATTTATGAAGAATAGCTCTCGGTGTTGATCTTGGCCTTGGGCCAATATCATTTTATCAAAATTTTAATAAAACCAAACCAAAACCTATGATAAGGCCAAGAACCAATTTTGACTTAAAAAGGCCAAATTAGACTAATAAATCCAAAGTTTAGGTTAAAAACAAAACCAAAAACTTTGCCATATATCATTTTTTTCCATACCAACCAACTATTCATAATTTCTTGCCTACAATGCACCGGAATTTTAACTTGCTTTGAAGTTCCCATGCAAGGTACTTGGCTTATGCTTGATCAGAGTCGAGTGCTTTTTGTCACCTTCACTATGTGTCATGACCAATAGTGTTATGAGCAATCTGCTTTATGCCTGAAATAGATAGATATTAGTCAGAATACTAATTTCCCTATTATAGGGTCCTAACACTCCCAATGCAGCTTGGACTAATCTTGAAACTGTGTTTGGTAAACACAATGTTATTCAAGCTCACTAGGTAGAAAACCATTTAATGAATCTAAGCCTTAATGATTTTCCTTGCATTACATATTATTTATCTAAGTTAAAAACACTTAGAATTTATGTATGGACTACAAAATAGATCAAAATGAAGACCGTTGCATGTATATTATCCTTTTTAAGCTTGGTAGTGCATATTCTATCTATGTATCTACCTTTTGTGCCACTAGAGATATTCTAGCGTGTGCCTATAAATATCCCACTCTTGAGTATTTTTGTGATGCTTTAATTAGAGAGCAATATAAAGTTGTGCAACTTAGAGTGATCAACACTGTAGGTACCTCCAACAAATCCTTAGTGGCCCAGCAGAAAGATAAATCCAAGAATCCCAAGAAGCAACATCCTTGCCACAACAATAAGAAAAACAAGGGTCCCAAACCCTCTCATCCAACTTCTACTCCCAATGGTGACAAAGGAGAAAACTATAAAAGTAAGAAGATTGATAGAAATTGCAACTTTTGTGGGAAAGATGGTCACGTGGAGTCCAAATTTTTTAAGAAGATGGAAGCTTTAAAAGAAACGATGAAGAATCACAACATCAATATTGATTATTCTTCTTATTCTTCTCATGGACGTGCACTTTATGCTTTTGGTTTATCCTTCAAAGAAAATTCTACTTCTTCTTCCGTTGAGTGGCTTATTTATTCTGGATCATATTATCATATGGATAAGGATAAAGCCATATTTTTTTCTCTAAATGAATGTAACACCAAGAAAATATTTATTGGTGATTATAGATCTCTTAGTGTTGTAGGGTCTGGAGAAATTTAGGTAGATAATGGTCATTTCAATGATGCATTATGTTTTCCAAGTCTTTCCTGCAATATTCTATTAGTATATCAAATCACTCATTCAGGTGAAGGTAAGACCATAGAGTTTTCACCTCACCAGGTTGTAATCAAGGATCTAAAATATCCTAAGCATGTTCTTGCAATTGGAATTACTTATGATATTACCAGGTTGTACAAGTTTGAAAATTTTGGGTCATCATATTTTCCATTAGTTTTTGTTTCTCATAGCGATGACTTGAGAAAAATTTGGCATGAGTGGTTTGGTCATCTAAACTATCTCTCATTACAAAAACTATGTAATCAACAGATAGTGACTTGTCTTCCTCTTGTTTCTTTCATAGATAGTGTTTGTGTCGTTTGTGTTCTTGGCAAACATTATTGGGACAATTTCGACAAATGTTCTTCTTGGAATGCCTCGACCCTTCTGCAACTTGTTCACAGTGACTTGTGTGGTCTACTTTCTTATCCTTCTTTTTTTGGGTGCAAGTATTTATTAACTTTCATTGATGACTTTGATAGAATCACCTGGGTTTACTTCTTAAAACTTAAGAGTGAAGTGTTTGAAATTTTTTTGGCGTACAAGGCCCTTGTAGAAAAATAATTTGGACATTAACTTCAAAGGTTAAGAACATATAATGGAGGAGAATATGTGAACAACAAATTTACAAGTTATTTCATTGCACAAGGCATCCAAATGAAACACATTGTTCCATATACACCACAACAAAATGGTGTTGCAGAGATAAAGAATCACACATTAAAAGAAATGGCTAATTGTATGATCCAATCTAAAGGATTAAGTCTTCATTATCGGGAGGAAGCCATCGATTATGCAAATTACAAAATAAATTGCACTCCCACTAAGACTCTAAAAAATATAACACTGAAAAAACATGGAGTAAACTTAACCCAGATGTAAGTTACTTCTGTGTATTAGGTAGTGTAGCATGGGCTCACATTCTTGAAGAGAAAAGGAAATATTTACAGCCTAAAGGTGAGAAGTGTATTTTTATTGGATATTCTGAAGATGTCAAAGGTTACAAACTCCTTTAAACTCATTCCAATGAAATTATTATTAGAAGAGATGTTAAATTTGATGAAAATATCTTGGAATCCAAGCCTAATTCCATGTTTGTTCCTTATGTGAACCATCTTTTATGTTTGTGCTTTCTGTTCCTATTATGGTTTCTTATTCTTCAAATTATGAAAGTGAGGATGAAAATCCACCTCTTCCTGCTCACCTTCCCCTAGATTATTCCATTGAACATGAACCTGCACCAGCACCATTACTTCCTAGATGGGCCTGTTCAACAAAAGAAGTAGTTGGTGATCTTTCCGGTAATCCTTCAGATCAACATCAGACTCATTCACAATTCCAACAAGACTCTTTTATTTTGGCTCAAGTTTTAGAGACTCGTGATTCAGAAACATTTGTAGAAGCGTCAAGTCATCCATATTGAAACACAACAATGAATGAAGAGTATCGCTCTTTAATGGCGAACGATACTTGGGATCTTGTACTTATTCCGAAAGAAAGAAACTTGTCATATGCAAATGGGTGTACAGAACTAAGTATGCATCAGATGGAAGTGTCGAATGACACAAGGTCTGATTAGTTTCCAAAGGGTTCTCTCAAGTTGAAGGCATTGAATATAATGAAACCTTTTCCCCCATTTCCAAAATGAATTCCATCCACCTTGTTCTATCCCTTGCAGCCTCACATAAATGGGAGGTCCACCAGATGTATTTCAAATCCTCCTTATTGCATGGGGATTTGCAAGACGAAATAGACATGGAACAACCTCTTGGCTATGTCCAAAATGACTCTAGCCTTGTTTTTCGCCTTAGGAAATATCTTTATGGTCTTAAGCAAGCTCCCCAAGCTTGGTATGCCTAAATGTATAGCTTTCTTCTTGACACCGACTTTTCTAGATGCCATTCTGATCTTAATGTGTATACCAAGAAAGTAGGAAGTCATCTCATAATCCTCGTTCCTTATGTTGATGATCTTATCCTCATTGATAGTGACCCTAAACTTTTAAAGCATGTGAAAATAGTCCTTATGAAGAAATTTGAAATGACGTACTTAATATATTTGTGCTATTTCCTTGGCCTCCAAGTATTGAAAACCAAGGAAGGAATGTTTCTTTATCAGTGTAAGTATTCTTGTGACCTTATTTTCCTCTTTCACATGGATGATTCTAAACCATCCCCTTCTCCCTTCTAGTCCGAAGTCAAACTTGTTGAAACTTGTACTTCTCTCGAATTTGGTGACACTTTGTACTATCATTTAGTTGGTAGAATCTTATATTTGACTCATACTGGTCCTAATATTTACTTTGTTGTTGGCCTTATTTCTTGGTATATGAAAACATCCCATGAAAGCCATTAGAAAGAAACTAAAATGATACTTCGGTATGTTCAAGGTACAATTCAATTCGAGATACATTATAGCTCAGGGGGGATTCCTTTATTGGTTGGTTTCACTTATTCAGATTGGGTCGACGACCCTGATGATAAAAAGTCTACTATAGGTTTTTTTTTAGCCTTGGTTCAGGACCTATCACTTGGGCTTGTAAGAAACAACATAATATTTCTCTTTCTTCAACAGAAGTAGTGTACTGAGCAATAATTAATACAAGTCAAGAAGCCTTGTGGCTTCGATAGATCCTTTCAAACTTTAGCTTCCAATAGCAACATACAACCACCCTTTGGTGCAACAATCATAGGTCCATCAAGCTCACCAAAGATCCAGTTCAACATTAGTGCAACAAATACATTGAGTTACACATGCACTTCATCAGAAAAATAATTCATGATTGAGTTGTTGAAGTGTTATTTTTCCCTATAGAAGATCAAGTTGGAGACATATTTACAAATTCTCTTACAGAAGTGAAGTTTTCCAAACTTTGATCTATGTTAGGAGTTCAAGAAGTTGTCATTAAGGGGGGATAGGCTCTAATGCATCCTTCATTCTCCTATTGTGTCACCTTTGTAAATCCTTCAATCCTATCCCAAGTTGTTCTTAAGGAGGGATGTTAGGATATTTAGATACTTAGGAGTTAGTTAAGATCAACTTGTTCTAATGTATCATTAGGTAAACGTGTGTTTCTTAGTGTGTTTCTTTAGTATGCATTAGTATGCATTTGTAGTTGGGAAATCTGATGGTCATGATATGTTCCCAACATAGAGTGATCTGATGACTCATATTAACCTCGATCTTAATTGTTACATTGATCTATGGCTTAGCACTTTATTGGTCCATGATCTCTATTTAAAGAGAATGGAGGATAATTTGTTGATGATTGATTGAGAGAAACTCTCTGGTAAATCTCTCTGTAAAATTTTCCTTTGCATTAATAAATTGCTCCAAGTGGCCACGTTGGTTAGGGCCATGGATGTTTCCCTGCAAGGGTTTTACCACATAAAAACATTGGTGTGTTGATATTTGATCCGGTTGTGTGAGTGGTTACTAAAGGTGTTCATCCTCTATTGGAATAGATTTGTTGCCAAACATACTTAATCAATACTTTATTTTAGTTTGCATTCACAAAATAAATATTGGGCTTTCCTTTGTAAGTATTGATGACGAAGAAATTATCATTCATAATCGCATGGTATTGATTGGATTTCCTCATGATGATAACATCCCTCAAATAAAAGTAAGGGCCCATAAACACTACACCACAAACATTAAGCAACACTACATCCACCTCTACTTCATCATTGTAATTGAATTCAATACAAAATCTGATTTTTCATTCCTTGGTGACCTTGATTCCCACATCCTTGTTCACCCAACCCAATGGGCATAGATGTAGATGGGCATACACCTTTGATCCAAGTATCTTTACCATCTCCTATGGAATGTGGATAGCTTGTGATCTAGAATCGAATAGAGCATCAACTTTAGTCCTCTTTAAATGAATATTTATGTGAAAGAAATTTGGCATATCCTTTTGTTCATTGTCTCATAGGTTGCACATGTTCACATCCTTGTGCATTATGGCACAAGTAATCTTATCATCAATGTTAAAATTTATTTCAAGCATTTTCCCTGAATCCATGCTTAACATCTTCTTCTTCTTTGACCCCTATTCATTCTTTCTCTTTGGTCCTAGTTCTAAGTGAAGTTTCTAACATTTTCCATTCATGTGACTATCAATATATGCTCAAAGTGGTTGTTAGGGCCTTTACACAAATTTGTTACATTTGATGTCTTCTTGTCTTTCCCCTTCCCCTTCTTCTTGTTCCCTCTTGTTATCCATCTTAATGTATAGTTCTTGAACACAAGCATCATTAATGGTTTTAGACTTGAAGAACATTATCTCTGTGCAAGCCTCCCCAATATTTGATAACCAAAATTTGATGATACATTTTTGTACACCTCTACCCCAGTTTCTGTAAATAATAACGCTACTAATAAATCATATGTTATTCTTCATATCTAATAAAATTAAATTTAAATTTATTAAAATCTTTGAACACCTCCCTCAAAATGTTGTTGGCTCATTCTCTAATATTAAGAAAATAGTATAACTTTCCACCCGGTTAAGAGACACCCTTCCCATTTTAAAAATGAAGTCCTTGCTTTATCTCTATTATGAAGAGGAGGAGAAAAGGTAAAAAGATTGTAATGTTATACATTTGAATAAAACATAATGAAACTATAATCCCATGGTAAAATATTTATATATTAATTCGTTGAACTAAGTATAACATGAACATAATGGAATTTAGCATCATTTGCAAATTGGATTATCCCATTTTCGAACACAATAATTGAGAACCATGACATCAATGTATACATAAAGGAAACAAAATATTAACAAGCCATCACAAGCAAGCTTTTTTCTTCTTCACAAAATTTCATTTTCTTTTCATAGTTCATGGCTGGGAGAGTGTCTTGGAAACAATCCACTCAACAATTGAGGAGAATCATTTGAAAAATGTGAAAAAGAGGAGGTGACATGCAACCATGATAATTATTTGGATTCTAACAACAATAAATTGAATTGAGAATCATTTGACAAATGTAAAAAAAATGGAGGTGACACGAAACCATAAATTTTCATTTTCTTTTCAGAATTCAGGATTGGGGAGAGTGTCTTAGTCTCCATATATGACTGCGCAAATCTCCCCAATATTTGGCAAACACATCTATTTTTTTTAAGAGAGGCTCAACCTCCAAAATTTGAGGATACATTCTTGCAACCTCTACCCTTGTTTATGTCAATAATAATGTTGCTAATATATCATTTGTTCATCTTTATATATAATAACATTATATTAAGATTTATAAAGAATTATATAATAAGATTATATTAATATTTATAAAGAATTATAGG
>ML841321.1:26949-39104 GCA_009831015.1 Picea engelmannii | reverse complement strand
TAATTGATTTGGGTTGTTACATTGTTGTTGTTGTACATCCTGATTAACAATTAGTAAAACATTCTATTCAGAGTCAGTTAGGAATGCTTCAGAGTCAGTTAAGAATGAATTTCAAAGTGGGAAAATGTGTCTTCAGAGGGGCAATCAAGTGCAGGCTTAGCTCAATATGGATGGTTTGGTAGTTAGTTAGGGAGTTGTGGATCTAAGGAACGGTCCCTCATTATTTGTCGAAGACATGAAAGTGGTCTACTAGTGAGGTTATGCGACTTAGTGTGATCCAGTAATGGACTTCGAGAGATCGGTGATTTGGGAGTTCAGAAGTGGAACTCGGGAATTCAACTCGGGAGCTACCAAGGCAGCTTGATGGAGCTCAACCTCATTCAAGAACTGATTTCTGAAAAATGTTTAATTATCTTTAATGTTGTGTATTCAGTTTGTGTTTGATTTTAGTATTATTTTCAATAATGTAAGCATTAAGGAGGGGTGTTGGAGATCATGCTTCCATTAATGTAATGATCAGATTTGGTTTGTGTTTATTAGAGATTGTTGAAATATTGTCTCAACCTCTCTTCCTAAATTTGGAATAAGTTGGATCTCACAAGTCAGAGATCTCTATATAAAACTATTGTATTTGTACCAGTTTTTATATAATATACAGAGAACAGTTTTGTGTGTGAAGAACATCATGTCTACTCTCCACTATTTTATCTGGGGTAATGTACAACACTTTGTGAGTGCATGAGTGTAATGTACCCCAAAAATTCTGAAAAAAATAAATAAATAAATTGTTCGGGACATTAATTCTTTTCCTTACGAACAATAGATTCAAAAGGCATAAGAACAATTACAAGTACAACCGTCATCTCTAATCAACTCTCACAGACTTAAGTTTTCCTTCCTTGTTTATTATCCCGAGGCTTCTTATGTAACATAGTAGTCATAAGTAAATCGAGGGATGGCCTTGCCAATCTTAGCCTCTCGCATTCCTTGCAATTTTAACATCAATAGGAAGTATTAATAGCATTCCATACTATCCTTACCTGTTTTCAAATTATATATATAGAGAGAGAGAGAGAGGTGCATCTACACTTATAAGTATACATCTCTTCTAATTACTAAATCCCTTTATGTAGATTTAAAGTCTTCCAATTATTGCATTCCTTTATATATGTCCTTACATATATTTATAGGTATCACGATAAATGTCGTTAAGGCTTTTCACAGCTTATAGTTCTAGGATACGAATGTTTCCAAAAGGGTATCTCCTGAAATCTTTATGGAAACGCTTTCATCGTGACAGTAATAATGTATGTATAAATATACCAGATCACATGGAATACAGGATCCCAATATAATTTCACTATACATGACATGGTCTTACTGTAAAAGTGACATAGAACTTTAGTCTTAAATTTGGCCAACAGAAAAGATCGATCGAGTCTCACTCCTGTCCCATCTAACGCTGAAGGAGTGGGTCGTATATCGTTGGAGTTTGAGGTTAGTAACCCTCTGTGCGAGTTGTATAAGGAAATCCAACCGGACGCTACCCTAACTAAAACGAGAACTTGCCTTGCTAGTTACAAATAAAAAGTTTTGAGCCACCGTCCTCTTTTGCATTAACTCGGCGGGAGAAACGGGAGTGTGGTTGTCAGGGTCACATTGAATCCTTCGTCAGTCACTTTAATCGATGTCTGCACAGAGTCCCTTCCGAGGCCTGCCGCCTGGCCTTCATGTCCAGTGTTGGTTAGGACACCTCCCAAACAGCACATGGCAAGGTACAGGTTCCTTAACTGTCTTCTCATTGTGCTTCTGAAAGAGTCTAATGAGGTTTTGTTTTCCTCCATTCAGTTGCATTACTCTGCGTAACCTCTCCAAGGATGACAGTGGAGGGTCGAGTTGATGTATAAGTTGTGGAGAGATTATTCATGACGAAAATAGAACGGATGTTGAAATGCTTACTAGACGTCTCCTCCGAACTGGGTAAGGATACTTCTCCATTATTGGTTCTAAAACCTTTCTGAACGATCTCAGTACTCCGTCTTCTTGTCCTAACTTCAACAATCTTGTACAGGCATTTTATCAGGGATAAAGTATTTGCTTTTACTCATAGGTGTTTTTTTTTTGTTTTTTTTTGTTATCCCTCTGTTGTGTTGGTGTTGAGCCTCTGGGAGACTACGCGGAAGTTTTAGTCCAGAACTTGCTTTAGTAGGGAAAAATTCACCCGGTGTATTGCATGCTAGACACCACAGTTGGCTCAATCATGAGCATAACTCTCTACATGTACGTTTGTGTGGAGAATCATTTAGGTTACAGTAACAGTTCTGATGTGGTAAAGCTCGGGACTGAGATGGCTCGGTCTCAAGCATAACTCTTTGTGTATGTTATATTTTGTTCAAGTGAAAGCAAAATCCTTACGATAGGATTTAATAACGTTTCTTTCCTCTGGCGAGTACTATCGCGATGAATTTTGCTTGGAAGTCTACCAATCGATGTATTCTTCCAAACCCCTAGTTGACTCTTATGACTGTAACTCTTTTTTTGATAGATTTATGTTTTTTCATTTGGTATCGATCCATATATAAAATATGGGGTTTTGTGTATCGAATAATTCGCTTTAAGAACATACCCTGCAATATCCAATTATTTAAATATGTAGTTAAATTTGGGTTATTGTCTTTCATTTATTATTGTCTGCATGGTAAACACCATTCGAAGCCTCGTAAATTCGGCAAGGATGTTAACTCTGCATTTAAACTTCGATTAAAAACATCCTTTCAGCATAGACAGTCGGTCCTTATTAATTTTTGATGATGTCATTAGCATATAACATTTTACTCTATGTGTAAAGTGTGAGTAATGCATTCAGCCTGCTCATAGCGCGCGACCCATGCAAATTTGGATTTTAATGTAAATGATTATTTGTTTATCTTCTTTCCTAAAGAGTTGGATTTATACGTTTTGGTAGCCAATTTCTAATAATGGGACCATGTTGTTGCGAGGGTACCCATAAGGAAGTTCTGGGACTACCCTCCCTTCGGCCTGGGACGTCTGCTCAACTAAAATGCGACAGGGAAAGACACTAGATTCCCAAATCTCAAGTTAAGTGTAACTCGGCATAAACCTTTCCTATCATTAATCGTTCTGTTGTAAATTATACTCGTCTTACTTATGTTTATTAATACTAATACTGATTTGTATTTCTTTACATGGACTTCAACCATGCACAGTCCTAGATATAGGCCCCTGCCATGCGCACAAAAAGGTATTCGATTTTCATTTTTCCACCCTTAAAGGAGGCCCTAGGTTTTCTAAGGGTTGATACGATTCTAAAACCATAATGTTATCATCATGGGTGCAAACTGCTCATTCAAACGATAGCCTATTTTCTTTAACTATGTACCTCTAAATTTAATGGAAGGGCATAAGGATCAACCTTATTACTGCGAAAAATAAATGATTGGTATATATTGAACATGGTTGTAGCCTTATTTAAGTTGTATAGTTATTTTTTATATGGGAACATGAACAATCCCTTCATTTAAAACAATAGATATGTTATATAAATTTTTCTGGGATGAATAGCAATATGTATCTATGAATAGTGACTCTGTCTTGGCTTCTTCCGGTTTTTACTCTGGATCCTATAGAGAATTTCAAACGATTTCTTGTTTCCTTTTCGAGTATTACTGCAGAAATATATGATTCGAGGGTATATACTCTTCACTTCAATTACCTTACTAATGTATCAATTTATTTTCCAGATTATGTATGCGATCTACTGGCCTATTTGTTTATTATTTTCCTTTCCAGGTCTTCATTTGTGACTAGGAAGACTAATTGCTTTCCATCCTTTCATTTCCATAAAATTCAATTATGACTAGTTAAGTTGTTCTTTTCTCATTATTTCATTTTCTAGAAATGCGTTTATGATTAATTAGACTGTTTGTCTTCCATTATGTTTTAGCACTTGTCGAATATACATATATTAGACATTTAAAATGAGTCATGCAATTTGTATAGTTATCTATACATGGATATTTATATATGTCCACACGCATAGTTATTTCCTATTGTATAATCCTTCCAACAGTAATTTAATTCGATAGAACAAATCGCCCAGAATTAAGAGATAATCCAGAGGGTGATGTTTGTACGCATAGGTATGTAAATGTTTTAAATCCAAGAATTACTTCCAGAATAGCGTTTGCACAATCCTAAATTCACTTGCAAAACAAAATAACCAGATATATATATGAGGCATTGATCTGGTGGTGATCTCTAGCATAATATAATGAAATAGTATTCTATGTAACACAACTATGTTTCCTAATAAATTACCAAACTTCGATTTCATTCCGGCCAAGATACTTAAAAAGGTTTTCTCAACAGTTAACAATTAAACTGTAGGGGTTTACCCTACATTTCATTTCATTCCTTCAGAATTATATAAAATAGAGTACTTCATTCGTTTTTAAACAAATGCAATTCGATCAGCCAATAATTCATCATGACATGCAAACAGAGAAGGAGAAAGTAGACATATCTGAACATAAGTTGTCGAACAACAAATGGAACAACCACGTTCCTCCAGACCTTAGAACGACAGCCAAATCACTTGTCATGTTCACCCCCTAACATGACCATGAATCCATGAGGGCTAACTCAGAACTCCTCCTTGGCAATGTCGTTCCACTTCAGAAATTTTATCCTTGCCTCACAATCAACAAGTAGTGTTCATAACGGCAAGCAACCAATGATATTTTCCCCATCATACTCCTCCTTCCCTCACACTTCAGAAACAATGTTCATAACAGCAAGAGGTAATTCCTTTCCCACCATACTCCTCCTTGCCTCACACTTCAGAAATAGTGTTCATAATAGCAAGAGGTAATTCCTTTCCCAGCATACTTCTCCTTGCCTCACACTTCATAAACAATGTTCATAATAGCAAGAGGTAATTCCTTTCCCAGCATACTCCTCCTTGCCTCACACTTCAGAAACAATGTTCATAACAGCAAGAGGTAATTCCTTTCCTAGCATACTTGGCAGCATCCTGCCTCCTCTCATATGCTATATATCCAAAGTCATTTTTGCCTAGGTCTTTTCCCTCCCTTGGGAATTTTCACAGCTTTCCAAATCCCTGATTTTCAGGGGCTTCCAATGGCCAAATTCCTGATTTTCCACTTGTAACAATCTGCCCTGAGGTAGTTCCAACATGTTCCCCACTCATGGAGTCATGGTCAGCTGATTTTAACATGGTTGTTCCATCTGTCCTCCTGCAATAAATATAAAATATTATGTTTTCATACAAGTGTCATAGTCAAATAGTTAGTTGGGTCAAATCATATCTCTACCCAACAATTATAATTATTAATTACATTTAACCAAATTCAAAATTCAAAATTGCCATAAATGGCAAAAAAATTCCAATTTCGAATTTTACCAAAAACGGAAATAATTTTTCCTAAGAATTCCAAATTAAAAATTAATTTATTTATGGGGATGTTACAACGAGCCTATGCTTTTAATGGTTCCAGCATTAACATGGATCTATGCTATTTTATGGTACATATGGTCTTGTCGATAAGACAAATGCCAAGATTAGTAAACGTGGTCTTGTCGATAAGACAAATGCTAAGATTAGTAAACGTGTATCAGCCAAAACATCAAAGTGACATAAACTGAGTTATGTAGTGAAGCTAAGAAGACTTGTTCTCATCAGTCTCCACAATGTACGTTTTCCAGCTTAGTCTCCACACTGTACATTTTCCAGCTTGACATCTTTTAATTAGGTCCAACTAGGTGATAAGAATTAGAAGCATAATAGGAGAGGCATGTGTAACATCACTACTAGCCATACACACTTGACACTTTTAACTATGATGTTGTCTTGACGGAGAAAATGGAACTTTTTGATTGCTTTGACATCGTGGTCAAATAGGCTCTTTAATGCAAATTACATTTTTTTTAACTGTTGTTTTCTTCTATCGTAGCAATTTGGAGAGGGATTGTGTACATGCAAAAAGACCAAATAGACTGAGATAAGCTAAAACTATAAGAAATAAGGAATTCAAAAGACGAGTTGAGAATTCCTTGACATTTTATCCTTCAATTTTTAAAATACAACTATTACAAAAGCAAGAGATGGGTATTCACAGGGATATTCCCACATTGGTAACTCATCTTGTTAACTACAAAATAATTAAAATTGTCAACTCAGTCCATGTATTAATCATGGACTTTTAAAGAGTGGTTGTCAAGGATCATCATACCATGCCTCCATCTTAACATTATTTGTTTTCGAAGCGTGGGAAGGATAGAATAATTGACGATGATTTGTTCAACTTGGCAAAGATTCTTTTCTTAATGCACAAACACATGTGGGACACAATATATGGGTAGAAGCTTATCTTATCTTATCAACCAATTCATGTATGGTTCCACCTGAGAATCTATGAAGGACATGTCATGGTATTTTTTATACATCTCTAGCCAAAAATTAGGTGGTTTCTGTCCAAATACAACCCCAAACCCTGTTGTGGTGTTGAGATTTGTATATGTCTATAAGGGTGAGTGATAAGAGGCTCATCACTTGGCTCAAGTGTATCAAATCACCACTTACTTGAATGGGACTTTGCTACATAAAGTTATACTGAGGCAACTTGGTTTTTATAAATGTTTGGACAAGTGACCACAAAAGTAGGCCAATTGGATTAAAAGAGTACATTCCAGTGTAGGTACAAACAAGTATTAATGTGTCAACATGGCTTTCATCAACACATAAGATAAGATAAGACAAGATAATTTTATAGTGTACAATGAATAACCACAAAAGTAGGTCAATGGGACTAAAAGAGTATATCCAACATAGGTAAACTCCTAGATCAATACAAAAAGTAGAAAATCGGAGAACTATGGTAGTTAAGAAAGTATACATGTTCTTTAGATCCAAAAGGATAATAACCTTCTACTTACAAAGATATCCTACAATGGCAGTCGTTCAGATTACAGGTATGCTTGTAATCAACAACAAAACAATTGAAAAGATCATCACATTTGGAACCATTCATGATAGCTACCTCATTGTTTTTTGGTTGTGCACATGGTTTCCATGTTATTGTCTTTTGGTTGTGCACATGGTTTCCATGTTATTGTCTTTTGGTTGTGCATCTGTCTTATGTATTTGGCCTTCCTGCTTAGTAGGATAGAGTTTGGACATGATCGTGTCTAGGAAAATCCTGATTGTGTAATTTATATTGGTTGGGTGAATCAATTTTGTGGGGCATTTAAAGTTCTTGCATTTGGGTTTGCAACTCATCTTCAATACCCAGATGAAAACTTGATCAATGTTTGTTTCTTTATCAATTTTCTGGCTATGGGTTAAATAACCCTTAAAATCAAGCCAATTAAAGGGAACTTCAGGTAGTCTTTCCTTATGCATCAATCATTATTTCGTTGCATTTTTTTCTGAATTGTCTCCATATGCACCTTCTAGTGGTTACAAGCCCAAGTACGCAAGTTGCACCATCCATGCAGGTGTACTATTTGTGTAATTTGACACAACTTAAGTATTGTGTTTATTTGGGTAAGTAAAATATTTTGTTCCTCTTGAATTAGTCGTGCTTAATTCAAGGAATTGCCTCATAATAGATGGTTATAGTGCTGACAAGTCTACCACATTAATTCAAGGAATGTATTACTTTGGCTTCTTACGGGTTTTTCTTTCAGTCATTAGCATTATGCTTTTAGTATAGTGATTTACCTCATTAATTTGTTTTGGTGATCATATAGCATTACTCACTCTGCTTGAGACTATATATCTTAGCAAGAAATCATGGATACAGGTGTGAAGTTGACAGTTGTGGTGAAAGTAAATAGTCATACTTGGTCAAGAGGTCAAGTCACACAGGTACGAGTCAAGTTTTTGGATGATCAAAACCGGCTCATCATGAGGAACGTAAAGGGACCTGTCAAAGAGGGTGATGTCCTTACTCTTTTAGAATCTGAAAGGGAAGCAAGAAGATTGCGATGATGATATTATTCAGATTATAGATTGGAGTTTCTCAATGGATTAACTTTAGAGTTTTCTTTTCTTTTCAATGCAAATAGGTCACATGGAAGGCACTGAATTTTCTGTGATAAACATATTTCAATTCTTTTTGGGTGATTAAGACCTATCTTACTTTTGAGGGGGGAGTTGGAACAATAATTACGGATTGAAATTCAAGTTAAAACAATTATTACAAATTTTGTTGGGGGGGAGTTGGAACAATAATTATGGATTGAAATTCAAGTTAAAACAATTATTACAAATTTTGTGTGAAGAAGCGTTATTATAGAGTCGTGCTTTTTCACAAATTTTTGCTTTTTTTCTCTTTTACGGCTAAAATTAAGTGCTTTTTGTTACTGGGTTTGTGTAAATTGTTGTTATCTGGAACAATGTTAACATGTTAATGATTGAAACCTTACACTGCAATAATAAGTCATACTTGTTTCCTTGATGAAACTTTACCTCATTGCTCTTATGTTTCCATTTCAAATTTTATTAAAGTTCCTTTCCTAATTGTAGATATAGCTTTGCAATCATCTAAATATTACATTTATAATAAATGCAAATCTGACATGATACATGATATGATATAATCTTTTAGATCATTTTGAGCNTCTTATGTTTCCATTTCAAATTTTATTAAAGTTCCTTTCCTAATTGTAGATATAGCTTTGCAATCATCTAAATATTACATTTATAATAAATGCAAATCTGACATGATACATGATATGATATAATCTTTTAGATCATTTTGAGCGGATGCATGTGGTTCGTGAATTATTTTTCTATGATATCTATGTATCTGCTTATTAGATTCATCAAGTTGCATATAGTTATCCTTATTCCTGGTTTTGCATATAAAAATGTTACTCTATGTCGACAACTTTTTAATAAGGTTAAGCTATTTTTATTATGAACTGGAGCATTAAATTGTGAACTGTTTGGATTGACATGAAATTTATTACTTTGTAATTTAATTGGGTCATTTTGGGTAGTTCGAACTTCACGCTTAGGAAGATGTCATGGACCCTTTTGTCTTTTGATGATTTAGGGATCGAGTTAGATAATAAATTTTCAACTGAGAACTTTACTTCTATGAATCTCTATTGTATATTTGCCCACACTATTACCTCTGTGTACATTGTACTGGGAAATACCATTATTTGCTAAATCTGTGTGAATTGAATTCATTTTGGGGAATTGGAACTACATGCTTAAGTAAGATGTCATAGATCATTGTCTTTTCTTGATTTAGAGATCAAATTATATAATTAATTTTCAACTGTCAAGTGTTCCTTTTGTGAATCTGTATTGTATCTCTGTCCATGCTATAACGTGCCAGACTTATATGGCCTCAATCTCGGGTGATTTAATTTGTTGATATAGAAATCTCTTGAAATTGGCTGGGTTGTTGATTTATTTACTGCTAAGAGTAAAATAATGTAAATGTGGGTTGAAATTAACCATATCCATTGAGTGCATAGTCCCTAAGCAAGTTTGGTTGACTGTTAGGATTTGGTACCATGGCTTATCCTTCAAACTTGTTGGATTTCAGACATTGTGATCAGGTTTGAAAACATTCATATGGATATGGTTCTTCATACAGATCACATGAGCCTTTTTTTGTGGTAAATAATATTGGCCAATAGTTTTTTTTTGGCTCCATATACCTCTATATTTTTGAATGACCATATGTTGTTTTGTTAGCAATGTGAATTCTTTAGTCAAATGTGTTTTTTTATGGCATAGAATGAGAGTTTATAAGGTTGTTAAACATATCGTTCTATGGTTTATGAAAATGTCTTACAATTGTAATTGAGATCATAGATTTCGTTCTCCCTCTGGAGCTCCCGTCCATGGCAAAGAGGTGTCCAATATTATGTGGTTATGTAGCAAAATTCAGCGTAGCTCTACAATCACATGAATTCTATGAATAGACATTGTGAAATATATATTTTGTTTTTTATTTTTTGGCACTGCATTATACACTAAACACTACTGCACACACAACCCCCCCCATCATGTATGCAATGCACGTGGAAGAGATAGCAATTTGCATATGCAATTCTAGTGGGAGAGATAGTTGTTAGTATGTTCCCTAATATGTGGGATATAAACAACATTATGTGATCTTATCCAAATGTTTTATGGTTCGTGATTTGAAATGTTGATATTTCAAGTCATGTATCATATGTGGTCTTGATTGTGATTTGAAATGTTGATATTTCAAGTCATGTATCATATATGGTCTGGATCGAGCTTCATTTGCTCATCAAACTGTTTATAATGATAATCAGAACAGCAGAGGATCCTAAATACACAAGGGCTATCTAGAATGAACTAGGTGACTTTAAAGTGACCTTAAAAATGCTTTATTTGAATTAAATGAAACTTCAAAATGCTATTACAGCTGAGGGCTGAAGCTTGGATCTAGAGCCACCAAGATTATAGTGATTTTTTTTTGTGTTTTTAAATGTATCGTGTCAAAAGAGTAGTTAGTTGACACGAATGAAAATATGGGAGGATGGATGGAAAAAAAAAAATGAGTGTACTTGGTTCGGAAGAAATATTGTATAAATGACATTATTGTATATTCTGTCATTGGACTGTCATATGGATCAAGAGGTGTTTATAGTTTTTATATTTAAATAAATAAAATTTAATAAAACAATGTACATGAAAAATGAAAAAATAAGATAGATATGTTTTAATCCTAGATTTATTGATCATTTAAGGGATCCATCAAATTAAGGCATAAATTTTAAAACCATTTAACTACATTAAAATTTGCATTTTTAAGCTTTTTAATCTCTTGGATGTTTAATAGTTTCAAAATTATAATGAATTTATGTTAATTTAAAAAATGGTAAAGATGGTTGTGGGTGCTACCTATCCTGTCGAGCCTAGATGCCCCATGGGAGAGTTTGATTCCCGCACAAATGGCCCCCACCCTCAATCCCTCCCCATGAGATTTTTACTAGTGACTTGATGGAGACTAAACCCCACACAAACCAACTGATCTACACCTCATGGGTGAGGATTTGCACTTGGTTGCAATAACTTGAAAGTTTTCACTTGAATAAGTAAGATGTCAAAAAAAACAAAAGTGTTTATGAGGAATTAAAACTTGATAAAGTATAAATAAAAAAAAATTCAAACCAATAATTTTTTTTATAATAATCATAGTTATTAGCCTAGTTTTTATTGATACAATATCAAAATCGTGATGTATAACAACACCATGAGGTGCAAACAAAATCTAGCTACTTGAAATATATTGTGATATACAATAACATCATCACGTGCAAACAAAATCTAGTCACTTGAAATATACTATGATGTACAACAACATTATCATATGTAAACAAAACCTAACTATTTAAAATAATTGGTTAGTGGTGTGTGAGGGAAATTTTTTACTCTTACCAAATTCCTTTCGATCTTGATCACTAACTTATTGTCTTACCTACACTAAAAACTACATGTTAACCAATAACCAATAAAAAAACAATGTTATATCATTCACCACTAAAAACGTCCATTTTACCATCTTACCAAAAGTCATTCACAATAATTAATAAAGAAAAAAAATCCTTTCGTAATAAAAAACGAGTATTTAATTCAGACCATCGATTTAATGGACGGTTTCGATGAACTAGGGTTTCAGAGCTCGAACAACTAAGTCCTATGAAACCCTAAAGAGGGTTTATTTTTACTCATATCTTACGAGCCTCGGTAGTCAAATCTCTTAGGCTATCTGGTGGAGCTTGGATAGAGATTTGGAGCTCAAAGAGAGAGAATTCGTCTACAAGGTATTCTCTCTTCATTTTCTTCTTTTCTCTATCATGGACATCATATTCTATTGAGCTTAAATCCATCGTCATAGGCGGCCTTATCAATTTAGTGGCAAAGCCTACAGAGAAAGGGTAATAACAGATAACAAGGCGACGTTTATACGATGTTTCTTAAAATGGTAGATAGTGTGAGATTATTGTTTCCCTTTTTGTTTTGTTTCCATTGTTGGTTTTCTGTGTAGGTGGATGTGAATGGGATTAATCAAATTTTTTCATCACTACTCACATACTTACCTGCTCAATCCCGAAAA